>JAHSPW020000001.1:26924257-26976380 GCA_019985065.2 Arctostaphylos glauca | reverse complement strand
AATTTCTTATATACCTCATCGAATGCTTCAAAAATATCTATGCTGGGTTGATGAATGGTGCACACAACAGTTCGTCCAGTGTCCACTGTGTTCCTCACAGTACGCATGACAATTGCAGCAGCCCTCGCGTCAAGGCCTGATGTGGGCTCATCCATAAAAATGATGGAGGGATTAGCCACCAACTCAACAGCAATGGTGAGCCTCTTCCTTTGTTCAGTTGAAAGCCCATTGAGTCCCGGAAGTCCAACTAGAGCATTTCTGAGAGCGTGAAGCTCGACTAGATCCATGACTTCCTCCACAAACATCTACGTAAGAAAGAAGAGAAAATTTAGGTCAAACTACTTGAAATTCAGTTCCCTCTTTATTTGTTCATTTTTACTATTCACGACATCCCAAAATATGGTTCATATATGTTATTTTATTCTTTTTTACGTGATTTGTAAACATTTCTCTACAAGTAATAAGATCTTTAGATGGGTGGGAACTTTTTTTTTTTGGCCACAAGATACATCAGTTGTTAATACGACCAAAGGACACAATTTTTAAAAATTGACAAACATAATGGGATGAAGGGAGAATGTCGCAAGTGACACTTCAGATATCAATGACACAGACTCCAGTAATTCAGTTCCATACCTTTCGTCTTTCTGTCTTCACATCCACAGCCAGACGCAGCCATGCAGAGTATAAAAGAGATTCGTAAACAGTGACGTAGGGCGAATGGATGTCATTTTGTTCACAATAACCACTGACTCTAGCAAATGTCGCTTGATTCTTTGGGAAACCTGAAATGCTTATGGTTCCTTCGATATACCCCCCAGTTTTCCTTCCGGCTAACACATCCATCAATGTGGTCTTCCCAGCACCACTAACACCAACTAGTGCTGTCAGATTACCTGGCCTGAAAGCACCACTAACATCTCGTAATAGTTGCAAACGACTGTCTTCAACTCCCTGACTCTTCATTGCCTAATACGGGGCAACAAAAATTTTAGAATGTATACATCCTATCGGTCGAAGATCTAGAGTCAGTTAAATTTGCCAATCTTATTTTAGCAGCAAAAATGTGGAATTGAATTTTTAAAGTTACACTTAAAAGAACAGCAGATGAGTATTAGTTAAATTCAGTTATATTTCCTTAAGAGTTCGGTTTAAGAGACATACTGCTGGCATATCCACATAGTAATTCACATGGTTGAATGCAAGTGAAAGTGGCTGGAAAGGCAAAACCATTCCTTTTGTGGGCTGATTTGAGCTTGTTTCTCCTCCAGCGTTTCTTACAGCCATATCAGTACCTGTATTAATCCATGCAACATTAGGTGAGTAAGAATACTAAATTTCTGCATCTGTCCATCTCGTATGACAGAAGACTACGAAACAAGGTTACACAAAGTAAGAAGGTATTATCCTGTTTTCTAATATATCTGACGACACAGAAATCATGGACTTGTTTCCTTTTCTCAAAAACCCAATTCCTCCCTTCCATTAGATGACTTCCTTATATTCCAGCGGTATTTCCTTTCATTGATTTTGATAAATTTGATAATGATGCCCAGATTTTGTCACGCTTTCTCCTAACATATTACACAGATACCCTCAAGCAAGAAAACAAAAGAATTGGTATATTGAGCACACAAACCTTGCCCATTTGATGTTCGTTGGCGCCTAGTATTATCTTGATCATCTTCTGAAATTACAGCACTAGAATCTCCCAGAGCTGAGATTGAACATATTGAACCAACAAAAGAATCAGAACACGAATTCTTAAAGTGCAACGTAAACAGATCAGAATCAAATAGAAAGAAATATGCGCTTACGCTTTAGGAACGTTAGTGCTGCGATGAACAGAATATTAAAAAGCAGGGAAAACCCAAGAAGCGCTCCAATACACACCCAGTACATGTATTCGTCCACAAAGATCCCTCTGTCCTTCAGGAGGGTCTTCCCAACTGTAGGCTGTGAAGTGCCATTGATAGGCTGATGCAAGAAAAAAATCAGTTTGTATAATGCCCTCCCAGAAAACAAATGTTAACACATCATTCAAAGAACTTACAGTACTCCATCTTTCATCGAGGAACTCATTCATCGCAATGGCGTTTTGCCCATACATCATAGGAGAAATCCAATATCCCCATATCATCCATGATTGAATATCATCTAAAGTGCAAGAAAAATAAATGGTTATGTTGTGGTTACTTCAAGTAAATTCAATCAAAATGGAAGAAGCATCACTAATCAAGGAAAGGGAATATGCAACTAACACTAGCAAGCAGAATTTAAGAGTTAAAGAAGAGATGCATTTCTAACCTTTGGAGACAATGAAGCCACCAAGCACAAACACCAATAGCAAAGTGAAGATTCCCATTGAGTTTGCAACAACAGGAGTTCTTCCAGCAGCAGCAAGGAATCGGAAGAGAGAGAGAGCCATTTGATGCACACCAAACAAAGCCAGGAATTGTTTGAAGAACCTGAACAATTTTTTAAGCTATGTCAGAGCCCCGCAATTGTTGAGCCAATGAAATGCAACTTAAGCACTCATAGTGATCATTTCATTCATCGTCGCCATAGTAAATTGGAGAAAATAAAGTTTCTTTCTTCATCTTTAGTGAATCAAAAGAGGAAGCTGTGACGAAAACAAATTCTTTAGTAGCTACAAATGCACTAAGAGAATTTATAAGTTTAAGGCAAAAGAGGTGAAACAACAAACTTAAACTTACCTACTAGCAGATGGTGCAAACCCAATGCTGTAATAAGTAAGTATGATCCATATCCCAGATTCCATCAACGAAACAGGAATCCGAAAGAGCCAAATGGGCAAGCCAAAAGCCCAAGCTGGATAGAACAAGCCATCCCTTTGCTTATAGAAAACAGGAAGCCTGAACACTGTCATCGCAAGCTCAGCCATCCCATTGAACATCACATTAACAAGACTGAAAAACAGCGCTCCCCAGAATTTCGCAGCATCCTCCACTTGACCATGCTTCATTTCCGTTCGTAGAAAGACAGTTAATGCAATCGTCCCCATGATTGTTATCTGAGTAACATTGAATATGTACAAAAAGGAGTTCCGCTTCATCAGAAGCCACTCCCTTGAAAAGCATGCCCTAAATAGTTCACGATTGGAGATTCCATAGCTTTCTGTCACAAGTGCAGCTGGATGGGCCTTCGACTTATCGTAAGGAATTCTGAGGTCTTCACAAATGCTTTGGCCCACGTGGAAAGTGTTGAAGGCCTTCGAAAAATCAGGTACTGAAATGTACCTATAAGGTTGGTTCCTTTTGAACCAGTATTGTTCTTGGTCATTTTTGGAAGTCACCTCTTGGAGAAAATCTGCGATTCCTTTTCTTTCTGGGCACTTGAATCCCATGTACTCAAAGAACTCAAGAACATTCTCACGTGGGCCTTGGTAGACAATTTGGCCTTCAGAAAGGAGGATGACATCGTCAAAGAGATCAAATGTTTCGGGTGCTGGTTGCAATAGAGCGATGACCATGGTTACATCCATTATGTGAATCATTTGCCTCATGTACTTGACAATCTGGAAAGTGGTAGAACTGTCTAGCCCCGTGGATATTTCGTCCATGAAAAATGCTTTTGCTGGTCCTACCAACATTTCTCCTGCATTCAGGATGAAGAGCTCCAGTTATAACATCATAAATTAGAGTTGAAACTGAAATACACATAAGGATGAGTTTTACTTCAACAAAAAGTGGTCCTGATATAAGTTGAGATACATAAATGACAACCACCAATTTTTTTTCTAGGATATCTTTTTTTTTTTGTGCGCAGTTGTCTCTGGGATTAAATAAAGAAAATTAGCCGTTCCATGTAAAACCTCATAAAAAAGCACTTACAAATTAGAAGTTAGAACACATAAACAGAACAAGTTTGACCTTAAAACAAGTGGTTTAAGGATGTGTTTGACCTCAAACAACATATGGGTCAATGTATGTTTAGATATATAAATGGCAGAACAGTCAATTTCTAGGAACTTTTTTGTTCGTGGGATTAACATAAGAGAAATCTAAAAGTTCTAGTTATAATCTGAAGTTGCAAATTGAAATACACAAAAGGACGATTTTGAGTCGTTTGACCCTAAATCACAAGAGATCAATTTATTTTTAGATACATAAATGACATAACAATCAGTTTTTCTAGGATTTTGGTTTTGCTCATGGGATTAAGATAACATGTCCTTTCTATAACACTACCAAACTACTTTACTTGGTTTGTGCATACCAGTGGTGACACGCTTCTTTTGTCCACCAGAAATGCCCCTTCTCATGTCATCACCCACCATAATATCAGCACAGATATCCAATCCAAGTATCTGTTTCAGAATAACAAAGATATTAATTAGCTTCTTAACTAGAGAACAAAGATTAAATATTCATTAATTATGGAAGCAAAAACAGACCTTTAGAACATAATCAGTAATCAAACTAGTTTCCTGGCCAGCCATGGCTGTGGCTTTCATGAACGCATCGATCTCAGGGTCCGGCTTAATGCCTGCTTCTTTCTCTCTTCTTGACAACTCCAACAGCATCTCGTACCTTGTTCCAACTCCCAAACAACGTCCGGAGAAATCCAGTGTTTCGCGAACAGTCATCTCACCATAGTGAAGATCATGCTGGCTGATATAAGCACTGGTTCTTTGAGGAACGAATTCCTTAAACTCTTTTCCACAGTAAGTGACTTTTCCATTTATCTGCCCACAACCCCAATATATCAGGAAAAGTGAACTCATGGAAATAATCAAAAGTAGCCAATGGAAAATTAGAAATACATCAGAAAAGTGGGAGAGAGTAACAAACCCTTAGATTGTCATCAGATTTCCCGGCAAGTGCCTGTAGCAGTGTTGTCTTTCCGGCACCAGGAGGCCCCAAAAGCAGTGTCATCCTGACAAAGTTAAACAAGAAGCTTAAGTTTAGTCCAGCTTCAGCAACAAAAACTAAGCATTGGCTAGTACTTAAGTGGCAGCAATAGGTATACCCATTCCATATTGAGATTAATTATTTGAATTTTATTTTTCAAAAAGTACAACTTTATATTTTCCGCAACATCAAAAGAAAAAAAAAAAAAAAGGAAAATCCCTAGATGTAGCTTACGGTATTACTAGTTTAACATAGCGGATTTTGTGGAACTACCTCGATGGTCTAATGATTCCACTCACGTCCCGGAGTATCTTGATAATTGTCTTCTTAGATGGAGATAGCCCAATCATTCCAAGAGCTCCCTACTCACATTTCACATCACCATAATAGAGATCATCAGATAATAGCACATTAAAAGGAAGACGATACTTCCGGGAAACTTTGGGATAGAAAAATCTTCAACATAATTCACAGTAATGTTCTATGTACTTGGAGGAAGGATTCCTGGCGCCTCAGTTGTGGACATAGAGGAAGAAAATTACCTCAATTGCATTCAGGGTAGAATTAAGAAGAGTCGGAAGTGCTCTGGTCCCAACATATGCATCTCCCTCCACTGATAAATTCTGAAACCTCACTTCAATCTTTGGGATTTCAATTCCAACCCTGTTCGCAGTAAACCAACAATCAATATATCTCCAAAAAATATACTAGCAAAAAAGAAGGAAAAACTTCTATTTTTAGTCGCTGATTCAGTGCACCAAAAAAAAAAAACAGAATTCCTCTACTTATAACCCACTACAACTATTTGCTATAAAAGCCAAATTATCATTTTTTAAAAGTCTACAACAGCGCTGATTCGCTTTATTATCCAAATGGATTAAACTTTCCTCCATTTTCTTAGCAACCAAAATGGCCACTCAGAACAAAACCCTTGAAAACTCGGATTCTAAATCATCTTAGAGAGAGAGAGAGAGAGAGAGATTAACCTGTCCGTTCTCGCGCGGAGCCTCTGAAGGAACTTCTCATTGTCCTCCTCAACAACCTTCAAAATACTCTCCATCAACTGCTGTTTATCCTGAACACCAAGGTTAGTCACATCCATCTCGTTCCGTACAACTCTCCCATTACTCATCACCTGCTGTAACATCCCCTTCCTAACCCTATCGTACGTCGGCAACCTCTCTATCGCCGCCCATTTCAGCTCCTCCTCATCGTTCATTTCGTGCCGCCTCGTACTATTCCGCTGGAAAACATCCGGCGGCCCTTGCCACACCTCTCTTATACTACCCGATCTCCAACTCCGGCGACTGCTCGTCGTCCTCGCCAAATCGTCCGCTACGAATGCCGTAGCCATTTCGAATTTCTCAGCTCAATGGTGGACAAATATGCTGCGAATTTCGATTCAGAAGCTGAATCTGTACAACTTTAACGTAATACTTAGAATTTCACTTCCCAGTTGAATCACGGTTTCCCCTTCCTACACTTGGATCTTTGAAAATGAGAAACCAGGGTCAGATATTTTAGGAGAAGGTCTTGTGCAGAAGGATTATATAGAAGTCTGAGCTGGCGGCAAAGACTTTTTTCTGGCTTTCAGAATCGACTCTCTCTCTCTCTCTGCATGTCGCGTTTTTCCTAATGTGTCTTTTCTCGCTCCATATCTGAGTAGTCAAAATGGGGGTACCCGAGGGAAGGAGACCGCGGAAACTTCAACGAGTAAGTAATCTGGTGTGTCGCTCTGAATTTTGTAACGGTGTGGATGGCTTGGTCGTGGCCGTTGAAATCGTACTAATCGAGATAGTGACGACATAATGATAGGTACCGACGGTCGGGATGATCTGGTTAAAATGAGTTTTAAAGGTTGCTTTGGAACGATAGTCTCTGATGCTAGTTGTATTTTGCTGACCAGTTGTAGAAGCTTCTTTTTACTGTTGTGAGATCCACGACACGCTGCAGCGCGTGGCCAAGCGCCTAAAACCTATATTCTATCCGACATGCCGTTAAGAAATCAGCTTATTTTTGAACTTCAAATTCTAACATACCGATTAGTTTTCCCAATTAATAGGACAATCTAATATGTGTTCATTTAGCTATTATTAAATAAATCATATTATCTCAAATAAAATTTAATATAATCATATCTATTTGAACTAAATTATTTTTGTTATGTATTAATTGCGTAGAATATTATTTGACTCGTGAAGTATATTAACGAAAATATCCTTAAAGCGAACTCTATTTATACTCATTTTGTTTGACTCGAAAAAGTAATTTCGTCTTTTGAACAAGTTAGAAAATATTCCTTATTCTTATACAATTTAGACCAAATAAGTAGAACTTTTTTGGTCCAAACGATCTAAAAATTCAATGATTTCCTTAGGCCGAATAAAGTCTTTATACATTATAAGAGATACACTTCAAGATTTATATTATTAGAGGAGAAGACATTTTCTAAATCATTAGGTGCATGATTAAGAAAGAAATAAGGGTTTTTGTCAATAGGTGCTCATGGGGATATTAGCTTAGTCAAAACAAATACAGTAAATTTAAATTTATTACATTCCATAAAAAGTGTAAGGTAATAAATTTACAACTAAATTCTGAATTCAGTAATCACTAATTATTTTAGTAAGTTTGATACATTCGATGTACTTTAACCATTAGCCATGAATAATTATTGGTAATTTCACAAAAAGCATATATGAAGAATAGTATGCTTCTTGGAAGATGTTTATGAGAAGATGCTTTATTCTTACTTTGTTTTATAATATGCCTTTATCTTCTTTTTGGCAAAAATAAAATAATCTCACATGACTACTGTAGCAGAATGCAAGGGGGGATTCAACAAAGTTGAAAAAGATATTGGTGGCCCTTTTCCACTGCATAATGTGAACTAAAAGAGCATGAGCAATTTTCATGGTCATGGCCTTCTAGAAAAAGAGAGCAGCTGCCAAGAAATTTCTCCACCAGGGTACTTTGAATCAAAAACATTTGGGTAAAATGACATATCCGGATTTGGAGGCCTATCTGTGCATAGTAAACAGTAGAGCGTGTTGTAGCTCAGAATAATATCGTTGTAACACATAAAAAATTATCCAAATAATTGAGCAGTGTTTGAACAGTTTTTTGTATAACAAAAAAAAATACAATTTTGATGCATTACATATCAGGATTTCCTGTTTCGACAAATCCAATGTGCAGTAGAGTGGAGAACAATGTGCAGTTTACTCTAAAGAAGAAAATTCTCAAGAACCGTGTAATTTAGTGGACAATAACGAGTCAGGATTCTATTAATATTATTTGGTTTCTTTTGCATTAATCATTAGCCAAATCTTGAGAAGATTAACTATTACAAGTCCTAAAAATAATTCCCGATATCTTGATAGTTAATTTTTTTTGAATTTGAAGAGCCATATGGATACATAAATTTATTTCAGAACACACGCCAAAATTAAAAGAGTTTATTTATTAAAATGTGGATGTGGATGTAGATGTGAAACTAGAATAGGCATTTATGACACACGTTATGTATTTACCTTTTTTTGATAGTCGAGGTATTTGATTATTAGTTTTTGAATTATTTCAACTTAATACCGACTAGTTCTTGGAGTCCTAAAATTAACAATCGGAAAAATTTTCAATGACCCGTAGTGATTGATTATGATAAGATTGTATGCCTAGGTATTTAATTATGAATGAGTGTAGATGGAATATTGTTTTCTTTAGATACATTAAAACATTTAAAAGTGGAATATGTATGAATAGATAAGTCATTTATTGGATGTAGGGTCCATGTACCCTTCAGTTTTGGAGATGCTCTCATGCCAAGTATGACCATAATAAATTGTTAAATTAATATATGTATACACCTAGAAGGTCTCCAAGTTGGACTTTTTTGTGCCCATGCCAGTAGAGTTCAAAAAGTGTCACATTGCAAGTTGCAGCGCAATGAGCTGGAACTCGGGCCCCTCAAAATTTTTTAAATTTTTTTGAGATTTAAATATAAATATTAAAAATTATAAAATAAATATATTTTGATCTCCTCTCTTTTTCAAAAAATAAAAACTCAACTCCCTCCTCCCAAACATCGAATCTTGATTACACCCTCGCAATGATACAGGGCTTTAACGAATATTGTCAATATTATGCACGGCTGAATCCAATGCGTTGACCCGGTGGTCAAAACTTGTGATTTAGATATTTGCTCCCTCTTAATGCCTCAAGTTCGAAGCTTTTCAGGTGTTATTAATTCTTATGGAGCCAATCGATATAGAATTTTTTCCGACTTTGAGATCCCCGCAAATAGACAGTGAGAAGGATATTTTGATAATTTTGATTTGTAAACTCGCAACGGATCATCTTAATCAATAAAAAATCTCTTTTAATTATTGTTTAATCAATAAAAAATTTATTAATGTTATCAAGAAATCGAAGCGTTACAGATTTATTTAAATTATTAAAAAAAAAGAGTTTTAGACATGCAGTCTTAGATATTTTCTTCAAGTGTCCAACAAATGAATAGAAACATGTACAGAGTCTAGCTATGACTTGTTCAATGCCTCCATTGGTTATGATTCTCAATCATACAGCGCTAACGCCAAGTTGGACAACGTGAAAATTCATGGTATTATCCATATTTAATTTAGCCCGTACGACTAACAAATATCCTAATTTCAGGGGCCATCCAAGTCTGAATATGCCTCATTCTTCAGTTCTTATGTATTATAAATATTTATCTGTTTTGACTTTTTAAATTTTTTAATCAATTAAAAATTATACATTAAGAGAGTACAGTTTCAGTCATACAAATTTTGTACTTTTTATTTTGTCAAAGAATTAACTGTTCTTTTCATAGTACATGTGACTTTTATTTTGCGAGACAACAACAAACTATAATCAAGTTATTGAGAAATTAGTATTAAAAAAATTAAGTTTGAGTATGTCTTAAGGAAGATTAAGTAGATCAGCCACTTATTAATTTAAAAAATAAATGTTAATTAAAAACTTAATTAGTACCATTGCATCTCAAAAAATAAGAAAATCAAAATTTTGAGAGATAAATTAATAAAGTAGTACAAGTTAAATCATATTATAAAACGGGACTTAGAGACGCATACATATCAGTCCGAAAAGGCGGCCTAATATATATATTCCAAAACAGGACATAAATGCTGTTGAAATAAGTAGTAAAAAGACAGACTTTATTTTTTATATATATTATTGCATGAGAACAACTGGATTAGACCGGAAATAGGTGGCCTTATTGGTGGTCAAAGTTTTGATTTACGAATTCTTTTTCTTCCATCTTAGATTTAAAATTTTCTCAAAGCCTTTTGTGCTGATCAACTTAGTCGGCTACGTGTATTGTTTTTCACTATATTTTTTTATATACATAGCAGACGAACATCCTTACATACATGTCATTTGAAATCGATTGTGCAGCTTAAACTTATGAAAAAAAAATTAGCGCAGTAGCACACCGTTACGGCCTCCCAGTTAAATCAGGATACTCACCCAATAGGGAATCGAATCTCAAACCTAAAGAAGTTCTCTCGAGGCCTGACACTCGCTCTTATCACTAAGACAACCCGTGAGTGTGCTATTTTTTCATCATTTCAAACGCTATAAGATATTAAGATCAGCTATCTAACCCAAAAGAGCAATCAGATTCCTACTGTTGCCTAATGTCGCTATCATGCCCAAAGTAAATCAGCCAAATTGTATGAATTTGGTAATAAAGGTTGGGCATTGGAGAGAACATTGATGTCTTCTAAGTTTGTTAGTAGAGAATGTGCCTAAGCCGTGTGCATACTCATAGAGAGCACCCCTTAGACCAATACAGCAACTCTTTGAGAAGCAAAACTTATTGCTAAGCATCTACAAAACTCACGTATCTGAAAGGTCCTTAAGCTAAGATCACCTCTCTTGCCATTCCAGTAGCTTTGGCTGCAGCTTCTTCTTCATATCTTGCTGTGAGTTTATTTGTACTCAATTCTTCCTTTGAGTTTTTCTTTTGTGCATTTTTTTTTTGTGGGAAAGTTCTGATTTGTCACCTCACCTATTCAAGTTATGTGCAGACTCGAAATATCCATAATATGTCTCATGGGATTGGAAAAGAACAAATGACAAGGTGATCGTTATTCGTTGCTCAACAATGGCGCCCCATCTGCAGGTAGCTTGAATTCTAAAATGTATGCATCTTATTCCCTTGTGTTTTTTTTTCAAATTTAGCGCATGTAACTAGCTAGCAACAGATGTTGAATATTCTTTTCAACAAATGATTTAATAGAGAGGTCTTGTGGGCACTTCGGATTCATATCTCCATATCATGGCATTGGCAGTGTGTGAAAGATCAAACTTGTCCATGACAGATTTTCAGCTCTAGATCCTAAATTGCTGAGAAAATGATCAAGATGTCGTGTGACCTAACAGATGTCTTTCCCTTTAAACTGAATTTGGCTACATTACCCTGGAGGTATGCTATTAATTGTTGGTCAGTCCATAACATGCCAAAATATATAACAAACATTCTGGAAAAAATATGCTGAATTAATGTCGAAAAATGTCTATTGCTGATCTATTTTGTTCCTCGCAAACAACGTGTGCTTATGTTTTTTTGAACATATATAATAGTGCATTTTTCCATTCTTTTGAACAAAAACAATAAGGGCTCGTTTGGATGGGGAAAAAGGAAGGGGGATAATTTTTGGAGGGGATAAAAGGATGGACGTGACATGTTTAGCATAGTTTGGGAGCAAAAAATGCAGGGGGATAATTTTTCACCCCTCCAAAAATAATTCCCCGGAGAGGGATAAAGGGGGATAATTTTTTGGCCGAGGGAAACATGCCCAAAAAATAAGAGAGGGTATTATCCAAGAATAATACCCCTTCTCCCTCATTACAAATACAAAATAATCTTATCCTCCTATTTTATCCTTCATCCAAATCAAGTACTATTTTATCCCTTTTTTTAATACTTCATCCAAACTATCTTCTTTTTATTACCCCCTCTATAAACATCACATCAATGTGGGCCAACTTTTAAGAATAATACCTCCTCTTATCTTATCCCCTTAATAATTTATCCCCTAAAATTAATCTCTCATCCAATCGGCCCCTAAGGGGCCGACTGGATGGGGTATTACTTTCAGGGGGATAATTTTTGGAGGGGCTATAAGATAAGAGGGGGTATTATTTTTGGAGGGATGGCCCACATTGATGTGATATTTATAGAGGGGTATAAAAAAGTAGATGGTTTGGATGAGAGATTAAACAAGGGGATAAAGGGGGATAAGAGTGGGTGGATAAGGAAAAAAACTGTTGCTCGTTTGGATGAGAGAAAAAAGAAGGGGGATAATTTTTGGAGGGGGTAAAATGATCGAAGTGACATGTTTAGCATGGTTTTGGAGCAAAAAATACAGGGAGATAATTTTTCACCCCTCCAAAAATAATCCCCCGGAGAGGGATAAAGGGGGATAATTTTTGGGTAGGGGAGAAGGTGCCCAAAAATAATCCAAGAGGGGAGCGATAAAGAGGGGAGGGGGTATTATTCTTCCTCATTACAAATACAAAATAACTTTATCCCCCTATTTTATACTCCATTCAAATCAAGTACTATTTTATCCCTCCTTTTTTAATACTTCATCCAAACTATCTACTTTTTATTACCCCCTCTATAAATATCACATCAATGTGGCCAACCCTTTAAAAATAATACCCCCTCTTATCTTATCCTCTCTCAATAACTTATCCTCCTAAAAATATGGTCCATTTGGACTGCGGTATTTATTGTGGTATTTATTGAAATTTTTTTCGTCCTTATTTGAAATTTTTTTGTAATTTTTTGTTTTTCATCAATTTTTTTTGATTTATTGATTCATCTCGACAAGAGTTTTCAGAAAAGTTATCAATCATCGGCTAAATTTGAAAAAAGTTCAGAAATGACAAAAATAAATAAAAAAATAGAGTTTTGAATACTTATTCGTCGTCTTTAGTGATTTTTTTTTAACGTTTGAACATAATTTTATACTCATTACATTCCTTTCATCAAAACGGACTAATAAACTACAAAATATTGAGATTTAAACAACAAATGCAAAAATAACAAATAAATAAAAACTATAGCCCAAATGGGGCCTATAATCTGTTATCCAATCGGCCCCTCAAATGACTATTTTACCCTTGTACAGTATTAAACTTTATTATGTATTAAATAAAGTATATAAATAGAAAATTGAATATATATAATTAATATTGGATAATTTGAAATATTAATTAATTGAGAAATTTATTAATGTATTATATTCAATAACCATTCATCAAAATATTTCGAGCTTAACGGTTAATCCTGAAATAATATTTTTAGTAAACAATAAATTTTTTGTATTTTTTTCCTCCAAAGTTAAGCTCACGACTGAAAGAGATTCAAATGAGCAGTGTCGGTCACTTTTTTTTCCTCCAAAGTTAAGCTCATTAGGACATGTGATGAGTGTGAATATTTTTGAATAATTTAAGGGTTTTTTAACTTTGTTTTACCAATTAACAAAAAAAAAGAAAAAAATAACAACAAAATATAAATCAACAATAAAAAATTTAGTTAAAAAGAGAAAAATATAATTTAGCTCGCGTAAATTTAGTTAACAATAAAAAAGAAAAAAAAAGAAAAATTTAGTTAACAATAAAAAAGAGAAAAATATAATTTTGGGAGGGGGTGAAAATCTAAGAGGGGGTAATAATTTTTGGAGGGGATAAAAGGGGTAATAGGGGATAAGAAGGGGTAATAATTTTTGGAGGGGGGCTTTCCCCCCATCCAAACCATGCTAAAACCCCTAATAAGGGGTGATAATTTTTGAAGGAGGGATATCCCTCATCCAAACGGGCACTAAGGGAAATAATCCGAGGGTCTTATATACCGATTTGACTCTTTCACTCTTCAGTATATCATTTTTGTCTCGCTTTACAGCACTTAACTATCATAGTTAACCTCAAAGTTAATCTGGAATTCAAACTCTGGTACATACAAGTTTACTCTGTCCGAAAGATTTTAGGTTTAAAACCTCCTATGTATTTCATACAATAATTTATTCTGATTTTTAAATAAGAATAAAACAATAATCAATTAATAATTCAATAACTAGAGCCCATGTTGCTAGCAGATGTAAATATCCAAATATGGTCAGCCGTACAGACCGAACGTCCAGAGAGAAGTAAAAACGGTTACAAAGGCGCCAATTCAAATACCAAAAATGAAAATTGATAACCAACTTTCAGTTATTGTATAACGACGCCAGTACTCTCCCTCCCTCAACTTCCCTCTCCACTCTCTTCTCTCTCCCTCTAACAGAAACACACACTGAATCATGTCTACTCCTCTGCAACTCTTCCTCTTAACCTCCATTTTCCTCATCATTTCCACCACAACCATCACCGCCGCCCCTGCTGCCTCTCCGATTTCACCTCTTCCTCCACCATCATCATCACCGCCATCACCATCACTCTTCCAAGACCATTCCCTCTCCTCGTCCAATCTCTTGGGCCCCATTCTTGCCAAACTTGGCTTCCGAGAAATCGCCTCCGCTGCAACCGATTTTCTCTCCCCCTCCACTTCCTCCGCGCCGTCATGGAGAGGCCCAGCCACCATTTTCGCACCGACAGACTCCTCACTTCTCACCTGCCCTTCCTGCTCCCTACCTCTCCTTCTCCGAGAACACACCGTCCCCGGCCTCTACTCCCTTCACTACCTGCGCAAGCTAGCATTCGGCACCAAAATCGAAACCCTAGCCTCCAGCCGATGCCTCACCATCACCTCCACTATTTTAAGCGCCAAACTATTCGTCGGAGGCGTGGAGATCACGCGGCCGGACCTCTACAACGACGGAAATGTCGTCGTTCACGGCATCCAAGGCTTCATCTCTCACCTCTCACCGGTCTCGTGTATCATCGAGCGAACGACGTCTCTCTCCTTCCCTCTGCCGCCGCCTATGGCCGGGTTTTTCCTCATGCGCCTGATGCTAGACGACGCTATGCTCCGACTTCGAATCAGCGGCTTCAGCGTGCTCGCTCTCGCTCTGAAAATGAGATACTCGGAGCTCTTGGAACTTCGGTCGATGACGGTGTTCGCCATTGACGATACCGCGATTTTCTCTGGCGGACAGTCGTTCGTTTCGAACTTGCGGTTCCACATTGTGCCGAACAGGCGGTTCATGGAAGCTGATCTGGAGAGTTTACCTGCGGCGATGGTATTGCCGACGATGGAGTGGAGTCAGAACCTGGTGGTAACGACCGCGGGCGGTGGAGGTCCGTTGTCGCCTATGAGGATCAATTACGTGAAGGTCACGAGCCCTGATTTGCTGTATAATCTCAAGATCGCGGTCCATGGACTGTCGCTGCCGTTTAATCATGTTAATGAGACGGCTGCGGTGGATTTGGCCCAGATCAGTCGGTGTAGGTTCAAGTCTGTGGAATTCGAGGCGGAAGGAAATGCTGGGACGTGTGAGAAAGTGGCCCTAATGCCTGGGAAAGAACTGACGGTGGAGATCGGAGGGCATCGTGGCCTGTGAGATTTGATTCTGTGGCACTGGTATGCTTTCTAGTGAAAGTAGCTCTGTTCGTCTGTATGTAGTGTATCAAACTACAGGAAGTTTCTCTCTTTAGATGGGGTGTGACTCGGGGGGTCACCCTCTTGGGAATAGTCTTGGGCTGGGTCCAAAAAAGGTTTATATGAGTATCATGATCTGAGCCCAACTAAAATGCATCTTCTGAGGCATGTCACATGACGGCCATTGTTGCAATTGCATTGTTCTCTACACAATTGCACAGCCTCTTACAATGTTTAGTTCTTGCTGCTGTTTTGTTTTTGTATATGCACAAGGTGAATCTTGGCTTTAGATTGTGAGATACTTTCTGAAGAAACTTCGCCACGTAAACTTAATTTCAGGTTTGGGTCACAATGCATATACATATAGGTGATACACCTTCCTCATTCGGCTTCACTGCAGTACGGGAAAAGAGGATCTCTAACACACCTTCAATGAAAAGATTAAGTGGGAAATAATTGATAACTCGCAAAGTGCAAGGTTATCCTGAAGTTTCGCTTTAATTCAACTGAAATATGCCCAGAACTAGCATTTTCAATTCCGAAGCTATGGCAACAAATTTACAATAATTAGTTTGCAACCAGCATGGCTGTAATGGGTTTAGTCACCTTATACTTTGTACTCTTATGAAAAGCAGATACAATCCATAAACTTAGCAAAAACACGAATATTGTCCACAAACAATATCCATAAACTTAGCATGAATTGAATCAATCAATCAGCTTCCACTGAGGAGCTAAGAATCCAAAGTGCGACTGTTTTCTGCTAAAATGGTGTCCAAGAGTGATTCACAAGCATCTTCTAGTAAATCGAGAACCTGCCATGAGGTGAGATTCCAATGGATGAGTGTACAAGACAACATAATGTTTGTGCATATTAATTGCTTAGTTCTAGCTTCTTGTATTCCACACAGTAGAATATTGCATGGATGGAAATGGCAAGCCAAAGCAAGAAATAGAGACTGAATACCAAAATCACAAATTTGGAAGAGCTTGTGTAGGAACACTGGTGAATCTTAAGAAGGGAGGACTATAATTATATTGAGTAATGTGTCCGAATCTAGCACTTAGAAAATTCACAAGTGAACAAGAGAAGAAGTTAGGAGAGGTAGTAGGTAACCCCGCGTTATAGTGGGGAGACAGATTCTCGTTATTGAGAAAATTCGATACTATAGCAAGGTGTCATATATATTTGGACACAACCTTTACAAACAACAACAAAAGCTGAGATAGAAAGAAACCTGAAGCGGTGTCAATAAAAATTTAAACATCTCATTTGTGATTTCCTTTAACTCATATTTACGCAGTTACACTTAACGCGCATGAAATTGTTAGCATGGTTATGGTACATTGGAGTGTAAAACTTTTGTTCGAAGAGTGTTTTGTGCAAAAGGTAATATTACAAACTTTATAGCACTTCCCATTTGCAAAATTTAGCATGCACCAGATGGGAGTATGGATTAAATTTATCCAATTAAAGTAAGACTGCAGACCATATAACATTGGCGATATGTAATACCTTCTCAAAACCTTGTGGTCCGCCATAGTAAGGATCAGGAACTTCGCTTTCACTGTGCTTCTTACAGTACGAACACATTAACCGAACCTGCATCACCGACAAATGGATGAGTATAAGATCTTACAATCAAAACTATAGAGAAATACAATAACACCGTTCTACGAACTTTCTTATACGCATCAGCAGGCAAATTCTCCTTGAAATTCCACCTCTCCAGAGCTCCAAGTATATCCTCTACACAGAATACCAATAGCCAAAAAATATGAACAAACAAGAAATACATAAAGATAAAGATAACACTAGAGATATGCATAATATATATAGGAGCAAATATGTCATTCAATCAAATTCAACACCAGGACCCAGAAAAAAGAATTGGGAACAAGACGCATAATTCGATTACGTAGGATTAGTTATCTCCTTCTACCTTTGTTTTGCTTATCCATTGCAAGAATAAGATCGAAATCCCTGAAATCAGCCGGCCGAACTGGCCTTGATGTCGAAGTTATCTGGATTCCACGCCTTTTAGCGGCAGCCCTCATTCCTGGGTCTGCTTCATTACCCTTCCAAGAAACAACAATTGAGGCAACCCACTACCAAATTACTCTCTTTCATCCCCGAATACAATCGTTAAGAGGACAAATAAATAAACCCTACTAAAGGGTGTGCACCTAATAAATAAAGCCTGATAACGAGTAGGCACACAAACCCTAGAGTACAATACACTTATGTACCTCATGATAATCTACGGTACCAGCAGAATCGACAATGAAATTGGAATCAAGGCCTCTTTTCTTGACCAAGTCTGTGAAGACACCCTCAGCAGCTGGGCTTCTGCAGATGTTGCCGAGACAAACAAACAGCACCGAGAAGGGTTTGGTCTCTGTCTCTGTCTCTGCCCCCGTGGTTGATGGAGTTGATGCCATTGGAGCTGTGATAGTGGTTCTTGATCTCTGGCTGTGGTCAAGAAGCCTGTGTGAATTTTGCAGAGATGGGTGTTGCTTCGGAGTAGTAGTAAGAGTGAGAAATGGGGGTTTTAGAGGGAGAAGAGAGGTTGGAGGAGAGTGGTGGCAGAATGGCGAAAATGGGGCGTATGGCAGCCTACAGTGAAGTGCCCTCGTCATGTTAGTTGCTGGTACTTTTGAATTGGTTGAATCATTGTGGGCTTTTTAAATGGATTGGTGTGGTAAAATTTGATTGGAGTGGAGTGGGCTTGTTCTGAAGAATACTAGATGCGATTCATTCACCTTGGAAAATACCAACAGAATCTACACACTAAATTCCAACTTACTTTTGAAGTTCTCTCAACAAAAATTCTGGGCACAGAGCATTCTCAGTTCAATTATACACAAATTCTGGGCACAGAGCATTCTCAATTCAATTATATTTTGTGGATTTGACTGACTTGATTATTTAATTTTTTTTGTTTTTAAGTAAAAAAAATTATATTTTTTCATTAACTTTTATGAATTATTGATTCGTCTCGGTAAAAAAATTTTAAAAAGTCTTAAATAATTAACTAAATTTTAAAAAAATTCAAAAGAAACAAAATTAATTCAAAAATAAAAATTTTTGTACTTTTTCGTCGTCTTTAGTGATTTTTTTTAAACTTTTAAACATAATTTTTATTTAACTCTTAAACATAATTTAAAAAAAATTTCTTTCATCGGGACGAACCAATAATTTACAAAAATTTGAGGTCAAAACAACAAGAAGACAAATCATCATCCTCATCAAATTGTCTGCATGCAAATCCTTATACTAAAAATAGTGTATCCATGATATTGTCTTCCCAACGGCTTATTCAATTGCGAATTCCTCCTTAGTGTAGTGCACTCGCTCGCCTTCGGGTGAGAGAAGAGTTCATCGCTTCCTAACTTGCCAAAGAGAAGGTATTCATTAAAACAGTAATCATCGAAGACATACTGATACCGAAAGAGTCAAGGTAAAAAATCTCTGGGTCAGAATCGCTAAGAAAGCAAGCCAGTTCAACCCCCTACTAAGCATACGTTTATTACCAAATCCATAACAGACAAAAATAAATTTAAAAAAAAAAACAGAATGTGCTTAAAAATAATTAAATTAAGACAAATTGATTTAGAACCCCATTGTTTTCGTTTTTTCAAGTTCCTTTGGCATTATCCCAAATCAAATATCTTTCATTTTCTTTCAACCAAGACTCCACTCATTTTTAAATCCATGTCATTCTAGATTCATTAGCTTCTCTAATTGTAATTAAACTTCAAACAGAAAATGAAAAAAAAGAAAGAAAGAAAGAAACAGAGAGAGCATGCAAGCAGCCGCAATCATTTCCGGAGTGGGGGCAAAATCCAGCATGAAAAAAGCCATGATAATTAAGCTGGAATCACTCAGAATAGCATAGCTTCTCATAAGAACAATGCCTCTGTGGTCTAAGTAGTCTCTTTGCAAACGCTCAGGACAACCCCCCACACTATCATTATGCCATAACCTTTTAACTTCCCACAATTCCTTCAAGTTACAATGTACACTTTATGCTATACTACTATATTTGAGATACAACAAGGACGAGGAACCTCATTTTCAAACTGAAAACCAGAGCACCAAATTAGTTCATGCTAAAACATCTCAAACTCTGAGCTCTCCGCTGTACTCTTACACTCTTCTGGACACCTAGTGCTTTCCTTATTCTGCAACCCCATTTCTGCAGCAAAATTCCCAACATCCCAGATCTTGGGCATCTCCGGTGGAATTGCACACCGTATCAAAGCCCAATTAATCCCCTCGAAAAACGGATGCTGCTTGATCTCAGCTGCCCCTTTCACAGAACCCAACCTATTCTCAGGTTCCTTCACTAACAACCCTCGTATCAAATCCCTAGTATGTGAACCTACACAAGGGGTTGAAGGGAACTTGAGGCTATGTGATACCGCATTCGACAATGTATCCTCGTTTGCAGGGCCCTTAAAGGGCGTCTTACCATACACTAGTTCGTACAGGAAGATTCCAAACGTCCACCAATCAACCGCACTCCCGTGACCCTCTCCTTTGATGATTTCCGGAGCCAAGTACTCGTGGGTCCCGACGAAGGAATTTGATCTGGCAGTGGTGGGCTCCACTACGAGCTGCGGAAGTGGGGTGACTTGAGCAGCTAGGTCGACTTTGAGCTTCCGGGTTTTTGCCGCAGCGGATAAAAGCCTAGGGGTGAAGCAGGGGACTTGCCATGAGGGTTGAAGGCAGAAAGGGTGTATGCAGCTTGATTCCGTGCATGGACTTGATGATTCTCTCTTAGGAGACTCAATGACAGGTGATGATTTGAGGAGAGTAGGATTGACAACAGCACATCGAAGTGACAAATCAAAATCTGAGAGCATGATGTGACCGTCTTCTCGGACCAAGATGTTTTCGGGTTTCAAATCTCGGTAGACGACTCCAAGCATGTGTAGATACTCTAATGCCAGGAGGACTTCAGCAACATAAAACCTGCATGAAATTGGACGAAATAATGTAAGACTGCGGATGAGATGATTTATGGAAGAGAAATGTGCATTAACCTTCATGCGAAACCAATAAAAGAAAAAGAGACTATTTTATATGACCCTGATAATGCTTCGGTACACATGCCGGACAAGACACACGCACATGGTCATGGAAGATTGCAGATTTCCTAGTATGATTGATCTGGCACTAATGTCACATCCCCTCGTGCATAAATACTGCTAATAAAGGGTAAGAATATATTATTAGAATATTATTGCACAAGTTTCTGACAATTACAGAAATATCGCTTCGGGTTACTGGAAATTAGAGTTACAGGTGCCAACCTGATACTATACTAACAACGCACAAGAAACAAAATTCTAGCAACTAATAATACTTTAGTCACATGGCAGTAAAGGTGAAATTAACAACACTATGATTGATCCCCGCTGTATCTCAACCTCCCTGCCAATTGGTTTTAGAAGATTTCCCCATCCCTTCTCTCCTTTAACCAACGAGTCCACCACATACTCTACCGCCACTTGCCTATCCACTTTGGAGTGTGCAAGACTAAAACCTCGTTCCCTTAGCCTCAAAGATTTGCTAAGTTTTGCAAGATTTTTCAAAAGGCATATAAGCTGAAGAAACCCATCCTCAGAATATAGTGACTACTGACAATGTTTGCATTTAAAGGGACACATATCATCCAACATTGCTCAGTACATAATAGTACACATGGTCAGGAGGAATCACCTTGTGTTCCTATTCACTACACGAGTTCAGCCTATTGAAACTGTTCTCCCATACAGCATAAGAAAAGACACCATGGACTTGTGAAACAGCCATAAACATGGAGCATGGGAATTGCCAAAATAAATGCAAGACCCCCAAATCATTTAGGTTGTTTAGATGATCAACTGTCCCAAAAGTTTAAACTACTGGGAAATGAATCGCAACATTGTATAAAGAGCTATCCAACAACCTCTCTAATGTGCAGCCCAATCTTAAACGTGGAGAGAAATAAATAACCAAACAATGTTCAATAAATCAAACAAACAACGGGAACCAATAGCAAACAGAAAGACTTGAATCCAAGAACTCCCAGGACAAAAGTCCTAATACAATGTTAGATCACCAGTTTTCTCAAAAGTAATAGCGTCCACCGTCATACATAAAACTAACTAACTCTGTTGATGTGCTATTTTGGGCACAAATGCACACATTCTGCTTGCAAGACAGCACATTAAATAAGTCGAAAGTGTATCCTTCTACCAGAGCCTCATGCTTTGATTTTCATTTTTCGTAAGGAAGCCAAAAAACTTTCCAGAAGGGCTACACTATTTTTGGACGCAGAGACACAGAAAAACAAACAACAAAAAAAACGGATACTGATGAGTATTAAATTGAATTCAATATCCTCTGATTGCACTTGTACTATTATTTGCTGGAGAATAAATAAGATTACCAGAGACCCATAAAAAACCTTTTTATCTGATGTGTTGCAAGCACGTATTAAGGTATACAGCTCACCCCTATAGGACATCATTTCTAAACTGGGAAAAAAAGTACAAATTATTAGTAATGAGTCTCAAGTTCAAAATACCTGGCCGCTTGTTCAGAAAAACTCTTGTTAGGTTGCTTTTGGCGGAGCACATGCAGATCTCCACCTGGACAATGTTCCATAACAAAGCACGAGAATCTCTCGGTTGTAAAATGAGCAAATAGAGTAGGCAGAAATGGATGATCCAACATTTGCAGTATCTCCCTTTCAGTTTGAGCCCGATGCAATTTCTTCCTGCTATCCAAAAACTCGTTGTCCATAATTTTCAAAGCAAACAAGCAATTTGTGCCAGTTAACTCAGCAAGGTAAACTGTCCCAATGTCCCCACTCCCAAGTTTCTTGAGCAGCTTGAAGTGTCTCAAACCAATGCTCCTGTGCTGCTTCTGAACAAGGCGAATGGCTTCCCATCTCAAGTCTTTTGACATGTGTGGTCTATAACCACTGCGGCTGGACCCACTCAGTGTGCTCTCCTCACTATTGCTTGTACTACTGCTGTACTCACCAATGCTACTCTTTGAGCTCTGAGAGAACTCCCCCTTTTCCCTAGATCTGGATTTTTCATCAGCTTTTGAAACCATAGCTCTAGTTCTGTTACCAAAACTTGAACTCAAGACTGGTTTATCAGGACCCAAGTCCACAGCATTTGAACTAACTTCACTTCTAGCATTTGCAGTGCTTGATGCGGGAGATGATTTCTCCTTTTCTCTATTTCCATACTCCACAGTACAGTTGGGCTCCTCACAAATCATTTCACTCGTGCTAGGACCAAAACCATCATCTACTCCATCACGTGGAATAGAAGTTGAATCTTGATTTGCTTTCTTCTTAACAACATTCTTGTTCCTAAAAACTGGTCTCATCATACATCGACTAGTGTTAGCGGATTTAATACCATTATTGCTATCCTTGTCATCACTAGAAAGAGAAGATGCAAAATGCAACTTGCCTTTCTGCTCCTTGTCTCGCTCTAATGATTTGACTGGAAATTCAGCTGAGGCAGGTATAATCTCATCTAACACTGGCAATTTCTCCTTTGTGTGAGCGATAGATGAAGAATGTGCCAATTTTGGCTTACCATTCCACCCTAGCTCCGGCATGGAAATTTCATCCCCCCCATGAGTGGGCAAAGGAACAATCTCATCTCCTTGTAATATTTTGGTCATTTTTTCCAATGGTGTCGGTTCATCCACCAAAAGAGTAGACGAGTGCGCATGTTGGTTCAACATTTCCTGTTTGGGTGATTTCCCAGATTCAGATGTCTTTGATGTGCTTCCTTCTGGAACAAGGGAGATTGCCACCAAGTTGCCTTTGCCTTCATCAAGTGGAAGACTGGATTCTTTGGATTCATTTACCACTGCCCTATACAATCTTTTGATAGTTCCAGCTTCTGAGGACCTTGATGAATCTGCTTGTTTGGATAACCGCTTCAAAGCAGCCATTTCTGATGCCTGGGATACGCATAACCCTCTCAATGCCTGCTTCAAACTCACAGATTCCGAAATTCCAATTCCAGAAGCTTGAGACGAACCAGGTCTCATTGGTCTTTTCATAGCACTCTTCCGTAAACTTTCTTTACTCTTACCAGTTGTCTTGATGTCTATTGCTTCAAAAAGTTTGTTAATATCATCCTCTATAGAACATATTTGTCCAGGCTTCAGCTTCAGCATACGACGCTTTCCGGCATGTTGATCCATCTTCGATTCTGAGTATAATTCTTCCATTGTTTCAACAATTTCAGAAGTACCAGAGATTGTATCCATGTTTATTGGATGCATTTAAATACTACACATCATGGATCTGGTGCCACAGTGTTACGCTAATCCATTTTCCAAAAAGCATGAGGGGGGGTAAAGGCCTATCCTCCAAAGTTGTCTGCAATCATACTATATTCCAAAGTTGGAAGAAGTGCTGAGATCTCTGTACCGCATCTATCGTTTAGCATTCAAATCTGCTAGAATTCCCAAGTTCCAGATGTATTCAAGTTAAGAGTAATTTTCACAATCCCACAAGAACAATTCTCACAAAAATAGTGGTAAAAATATAGTGCTTTAATGAAAAATTATCTGCAGATTAACATGTGAATTTCACACCTCGACGTTAGTTCATTTCTTTCACAATTCTCGGATGTGCCCATAACATGGAGTGTCAACTACTAATTAAAAACTTAGTAGGCATTGCGTCAACACAGTTTGTTCAAGGCATTCAAGCTAATCTAGTTGGACACAGTATGTGTAGGAGAGGATGCGAACACGCATAATGAGAAGATATGTAATCATCAAACTGGAGACAAGTTTTTATCTAAGTACTTCCCAATAACTACCAAAGCCTAAATGAGAAGGAGAAAACAATTTTTAACCAAAACTAACATATCACTTAGGATGATTTAAATGGCATAAAAATCCTCGACTTATTGCAGCTTGATAACACATGTAAAAACACAATGCCATTTTTTTAGCCCATAATGCAAGGGGGGGCAGCTTGCGCACCACACTATGTCCCTACAGCGCCAACCTTCAGAACGTTCTTATGGGATCCCATCAGTCACCACAAGAGTTTTTTCTGGCGAGGAAGTTGAAACTGTGCGGTCGGGAGTAAGCTACTTATAGCCCTGCATCCACTCGACCAACCCCTTGGGGTTACCAAACTACCATTACCAAAACAAAAATTAATCTTTGTTTCACACGATGACGACAAACTTAACTAATCCAAACTAGGACTTGTTTCCCATTCTATTAAGGCCCCCTATCAATTCCTAGATCTTTGCGTATCTAATTCGATCTCTCCTAAGCTTAACACGCACTCGTATCAACATCCTTATTTCAGCCACACTCATTCGTTTCAACAAGACTCAAAATGAAAAAAAAAAAAAAACTATCTTTAGCTTCAAATATGGGTATCATACAGAGTACACGCAAACCTAATCCATAAATCTCACAAAACTAAGCCAAAGGAAAAGAGAAGATTACAAATATATGCTAACCAACGAAAAGCAATAGTAAATACCAAGCTATTGACACCAGAAACTCGCACTTTCATTGGATCAGCACTAGCCGAAAGCAGTTCGTGCCTAAAGTTGAACAAAAATTAAAGCTGACTGACAGAAGGAAGAAAAGGGAACTAAAAGTCTGATCAAATTCAAATTCTAACCCCCGTACGGAAAACTGGAATAATAAGCTGCAAAAGTAACCAAAAAATAGAAAAAACCAATAGACGTTTGATCAAATATTTTGAAAAATAAAATCCATTCCGGTTTACAAAAACATCAGCGATTCAGCAAAGCTAGAGAGAGAGAGAAAGAGGGGGGTAGAAGTGGAACCAGAGATGAAGAACTTACCAGAAAACAAGATTAGAGGAACCCGAACCACCGAGACTGTGAGCATACGAGAGTTCAACCAAAAGTTGGGTACTGTTAAGGGGCGATATAGAGAGAGAGAGCGTGTAAGAGAGAGAAAGGATGACTGTTTAGGGCACGAGAAAGGGAGAGTGATGCTGTTTGTGGATTGAATGAAGCAAGAGAGAGAGAGAGACAATGGGGGAAAAAAGGGAGTTGGGAAATAGGGTAGAGCTGCAAATCACGAGAATTCACACTGTTCCTTTGCCCCTGTCTCTTAATTGGCGGAGAGAGAGAGATGAGAGAGAGAGAGGGGTTAGTAGGGGGTTACGGTGGTGGTACAGAGTCTACAGACACAACTACGTGGTATTATTGGGCGGTTGCTGGGCTGTCTTTGCCACCAAGTATATCTTCACTACTAATTTTCCTTTTGGCAATTATATGTCTGTTGATAATAGGTAAATTACTCTGACCTCCCCTAAGGTTTTTAATCTCTCTTGCAGTTTAACAAATTATTCTGATTTTCTTTTATTTGAATTTATCATTCATTAAACTTTTACACCGTTAAAATTAGTTAAGTAATATTAGTCAAGTTAATGAAATTTCAAGTTCGAAATTCTTTTGCCAAATTGAACTACCGTATAATTTATATCACGTCTGAAGTAATTTATATTGATTGTTGTATTTTTTTTAATTGAAAAATTGTAGAGATTTTTTGGGATTCGTTTGAGTTTTGATTTTTAGAAAAATATTAAAAATTTAACATAGATTATTTCACCATATCACAATTTATTTTTCTAAAAAAATCTTGAAGGAGAAGTTTCAATAGTTTAATTAATGTCATTTGACTGATTTTAACGATACGAGAGATAAGTACATGATGAGTTTAAAAGCGAAAGATGCCAAAATAATTTTTGAAACTACAGAATATGTTAGTGTATTTATGAAAAGCTTTGTGGGAGATGGTGTAATATATCCTGTAATAATTTCCTAGTCTATTGGATGGTGGGAAA
This sequence comes from Arctostaphylos glauca, assembly GCA_019985065.2. NCBI lineage: Eukaryota > Viridiplantae > Streptophyta > Magnoliopsida > Ericales > Ericaceae > Arctostaphylos > Arctostaphylos glauca. The sequence continues at coordinate 26,950,032 of JAHSPW020000001.1, read as the reverse complement.
GAGAAAGTGGACATTATTATTATGCTTTTTTTTCACGAGTCTTTTTGTCATAAGTTCATAGTTTAAAAAAAAAAAAAAAAAACCTTAATACTATTGATTCATCAAAATAATTCTTATTTTTTTAAATTTATTATATTAAATTAGACAAAAATATTTTTACTATTCACCAAAATGGATAAGATTTAAATAAATACTTTTATCTTTTTAATTTTTAATTTTTAACAAATAAATTATCTGATCGATTTTCAATAGATAAATTTATGTTGAATTTCCTACAAACAAGTTTATTTTACAAAAAAATATGCCTTGAAAATTGAACATATAATATTATTGATCTGTTATACATAGTTATCCGAAAATATCTCTGATTGCAAACAAAAATAATTGGTGATAGCAAGAAACGATAGCGATAATGACTAGGGGGAGAAGGTATAGGAAATAACTAACGTAGTTTCAAAGAGAATATTCATAAGTAATAAGATCAATTTTGTATAAGTAGAGGAACTTAAAAGTGAAGATTTTTAAACCTATGAATCCTAATTGTGTAAACAGTTAATTAGCCAATACGTAATGAGGGAATATGTTCTAATTTTGGACCTTAGGCCAAATTTCTGCTGCTTGAATTGCAATCACCAACTAGGGTTAGCTCGGTTGACGACCCTTGTATACTTCCACGTGAAAAATTTAAGGAGGTCAATTATTGTCAAAAGCACAGATTGATTATTGATTTATTTTCTCTTGTGAATGAGGGTTGTTTGTTTATTTATTTGTCTCTTTAATGGAGTTATTAGTTTGGACATAGTATGATTGTAGGCTTGGTATCAGTTTGATCTAATACAGATACTTATAATTTTTTCCATCCTTATCTTGAAACCAAACAAGAAGGGGAGAAGAATAAAAGGGGTGCTTTCCTTTCTACTTTCCAAACACTCCCTAAACTGCTTTAGACTTGTGCATGGATTTGCTAAACAAATATATAAATATATAAATATATATATATATATATATATATATATATATATATATATATATATATATCATGTTAATAGACTCATATTAACCAACAAATAATGCTGTCCACTTAGCGGTCAAAGATATTGTTTTTGAAAAATAGTTTGAATACTCGAATGGATAGGATTTACAAGCGTGGTCCCACATGATGCATGGGAGTGTAAAAAAAATACTTTTCGAAAATATATAAAACAATTTCAAAATACGTATGTAAATATAAAAAAAATTATGAAAATAGCCGAACACATAGTAAATTTTAACTCGATCGCCGATTTGATTGAATTCTAAGATTTAACTTAAGTCAATCTTATTTTCAATTCAATAATTTTAACATCATGCAGCTTCAATATTTAACTAGTTAATGTGTTGTATGTACATTTTATAACCCGATATATATATTATTCGCATGTATACGGTGCGTGCGCGTGTGTGGAGTCCTTTAGTTTGTGTGTCGCTTTCACTTTGAACCCTGTGCTTTGAGATCAACCAAGTATACTACAAGATGCCACTTGCCATCAACGAAACACATGTCCGTTAAGTGGACTCAAGTCTGCACCATGTGGCATGGGTCGATTTGTCAGGTCTTGACTAGGCCCAGGCCAAATGACACATGCCCATGAATTGGGCTGGTTGCACGGTGTCTATTGGGCCTAATTGAGCGTTAGTCGGGCCCAATATGTCGTGGAGACCTGGGTTCGGTTTGCTTTCTAGCCCCAATCTTCGATAATGGTCCAGCCCATTAGTCTATGTCGACTCAGCCCACTACAATAGCCCCTCAACTCCTCATCGACTCAGTTGAAGTGGGTTGACTCTAATCATCGAATTGGTGTTTGAAATGTCGAACCGAAATGACAGTACTGCTAGACATTTGAGAGGGGAATAATGGTGTCTCTCGTACAGACGTGCTCGAAATGCCTATATGGTACGGTGACACACGTCGATCATCCTCCTACTCATTGTCAGACAAAAGGATAGGTCGTGCGTGTCAACGCTCAGAGGCACGCGAAACATCCTTTTGCGTTTAATGCAGTGCCACGCATAATGCTTTCAATTGTTGAGATGTCACGTCGCCTTGTTTCCCAACCGCACGCCCTTAAAATTGACGTCCCTTGGGGTTCCCCTCATATAACCCTATCAATAGGGAAACCCTCCAAGGATTCAAACTTTACGCTAACTGTTTTCTCCCTTTCTAATTTCTCCGAACTTTAATCCTTAGAAGAGCTTTTCTCTGGACTTCAATCCATAGAAGAGCTTCATTGTCAAGTTTCCCAAGACTATGTCTCCAAGATTTTATCTCCAAGGTTCCTGAGGATTTCGATCTTCATCTTCCTAGAATTTCATCCCCAAAGCCCCTCAAAGGTCAGTCACTGTCTGGTGGCTCCAATTCTTCTGGGTCTTTCTACCCGCTCAAAAGTTACGCGTAATTCTTATTATTTCTAGTAAGAAAACCGTTCTCTCTTTTGTTTATTCTTATATTTCTCAGTTTCTGAGTTTCTGGTTGCTTTTTTAGTGGGTTCCACGACAGAGCCCATCGCATTGTCAAACTATTCCAATTGTGTTTGGCAATACGTTGTTGCCGAGGCGAGATAGCTTGGCCGAACCCTGATTATAGGACTGTTTCATCTTGTTGTTAGGTGTCAAAGCATGAAATTTCGTAAGTTTCGAATGCATTTAGCTCACGAGGACTCGATATGGGAATTCAGGGAAGGGTACAGAATCCTTGATGATGTAGAACTGAAGCTCCTCCCGAGATGTGCCGACTCGAAACCCAAGTCTGACTGAATACACATCCCAATTGTGGCTATAGTGGAAGGGGCGAATGGTTCCCATTTCATCCTTTCTTTCCGATTCTTGTATGAGCTTGGCATCACCACGTAACAAGTACCCGTAAATATTTTTAAAATCTTGAACGAAATTATCTGGTTGATGAAGGGCGACAACGTTGACATTCGTTTATGACATATTGGTATGTATGCCATGAAACTACATTAGAAGTTCGCTTGATACCATCTTGTGTGTCCACATTGCAGGGAACCTATTTTCAACCTCCTTCCTGATTCTAATAATTATGCAAATGATTTATTCTTTCTCAAGGGCAACTTCGAGTTTGGCGTTAGTGAGGACGTGATTTACCATACTGAGAGAAACAGAGCAGAGATAGGTGCTCATTCGTCCTTTTCCTTTTTGCAATCTATGAATCTTCTTCTTCAATAGTATACATACCTTTCTTCTTCTTGTATCAGGTGACCAATTAGTTCCTAAATTTAAAGTTGGGGCCAACCTTGCATGGCTCACCCAATTAGACGAAATCAAAAATCCAGATGCACCGTTGGTGCTCGACTACATCCCCCACTACTTCACTCTTCTGAAAAAAAAATCACAGTCCGAAAGGGAGAACAATTCACAAGGATCGCAGCAGCTCCGTCATTCGAACATCTTGACCCATAACATGACTCACCTAAAGAAATGGATCGAAGACCGCTCAATATAGCCATCAAGGCAAGAAAGAAGACAAAAATCCCAACCAAGTCCACATGGAATAAGATTTCCATTAAAGATGTTGAAAAATAGATGAGTCTCGGCGAGGGAACCCAAGCCCATATGAAGGCTAGGCAGACCTCGGGCTCAGTACAAACTAGTGAATGCTAGCCGAATATTCTTAAGACAACACAATGTTGAGAAGCAATCTTCCCAATCGAACATTCCTCCTTGCGGAGCTCCCGCTCCCATTTGGTCTCCCCCGATCTCCTCCAACGAGGTCTGGTTTGTCAGGCAGACATTGTGGGCAATTGAAGCATGGCTTTGGCAAACAAATGAGCCTTAGCGTGGGAACCCAACCCCATATGAAGGCTAGGAAGACCTAGGGCTCGGTAGAAACCAATGAATTCTAGCCGAATATTGTCGAGACGACACTCAATATTGAGAAGCAATCTTCTCAATCGAAACATTCCTCCTTCCAAAGCTCCGGCTCCCATCTGGTCTCCCCCAATCTTCTCCAACCATGGTCTAGTTTGCCAAACAGGCATTGTGGGCAACTGAAGCACTGCATTTGCACTTGCCAAAGCCATTCTACTAGTTGAAGACATGAAGTCCCAATTGACCGACATAGTTGAGAATTTTGAGAGGGCTCTTCACAAACGTATTGAGATATTCTAATAAACATTCTCTCTCTTTTGAATAATATAGCCTTAACTCTACTTCAACAATAATATACTTTAGGCCTTGCAAGGTTTTATGGGTATTAAACTCTAAATGAACAAAAACCAAGGAGCTGGAGATAAAGGTGAAGTAATAACAAATAAAAATTGCCCACATGGATAAAATAAAAGAGGGAGAGGACTGGAAAGTCAAAATCTGCAAAAATAAAGATGCCAAGTTGGAACTAAAGCTGAAAGAGGAGGAGAGAAAGAGGGAAGAGGTGAAGGTAGCCACTTTAAATGAGGGCTACGACAAGGCTAAGAGGGAATACATGGGGCAAAATAAGAGAGTTAATGGATGACATCTATGGATTAAATGTATTGAAGCGACCCAAATACTAGAAGAATCCTTTATGTTCTAGAACTTGCCAAAATATCCAAGGGAAAACACCCCATTAAAACCTTGACAGGGCCTTAAGTGGTCGGCAATACTACCGGACCACGCTCTAATTAAAGGATCAATCCGAACCGAATGGAAACATCAAAAAGAGAAGTATATTTGCCGAAACTTGAGAAAACTTTCATAATATAACATTGAAATTGTGCCTTACAATTTACATGAATGGATGACATACGAAAGGATACAAAAAAATCAATTGAAATACTTCCTAAAGTTATGAGCATTCCACGACCTCGGTACCAGGTGCCATCTAAAGCTTTCATTTGATAGGAGCCAACATTGGCCATTTTAGTGACTTGATATGTCCCTTCTCAATTCGTCTCCAACTTGTTAGTCTTCTTATTACCAACAACAGGAAAGGTCTAGACCTGACCTTCTAATTGTAACTTCCTGATATTTCCTGCTGATAGTCTACCAATTGAATTCGAGCCAAGTTGCATCGTTCTTACACCAAGTCCAAATCCAAACACAGTGCATTATTGTTAGAATCCTCTTGAAAATCTTCGAATGGTTGGGAACCCGACCTCTAACGAAATAACAGCCACCATACCAAAAGCTAGAGAAAATGGGTTTGGTTTTGTTGGTCGCCAAGGTGTGGTTCGGTAAGCCCATAAAACGTTATCGAGCTCTTCAACCCATCGTCTCTTCGCAGCCATCAATATCTCCCTGGTGCCGCCGATCACAGTTTGTTTGATGCTTTCGGCGAGCCGTTGCTCTGAGGGTACACCAATATAGAATTGAAATTTTTGATATGATGCTCATCATAAAAATCCTTGAACAACTCCCCAAAAATTGTGTGTCGTTGTTGGAGATGAAGGCATGGTGAATGCGAGATGAAGGCATAGGGAATGCCGAACCAAGAGACAATGTTATACCAGGCAAAACGCTTGATGTCGTGATCTTTAATGGTAACAAGCAGCCCAACTTCAACTCCCTTGGTGAAATAGTCGGTTGGCATGATGAGAAATTTGAATCCCCGAATTTGTGGAGAATTTACCAACGATATCCAAGCCCCATTGAGCAAGTGGAATGGATTAGTGAGGGGTTGAAGGTTCTCGGCTAGCCAATAAATAAGAGGAGCATGTCATTGGCACTTGTCCCGTTTCTTGACTAGTTGTTCGAAATCCTTCTTCATGGAGGGCCACCAATAACATTGTGAGATGGCTCACTGTACTACTAATCGTCCTCAAGAATGATATTTGCAACTGCTAGAGTGAATCATGTGATGGACTTGTTTGGTCATGGATTGGTGGACGCAAAGTAAATACGGCCTAGAGAAAAATCGTTTGTAGAGTTGCCCTGCCCAAACCCAGCCAAATCGAACAACCTTATGATAGATTCGGTGAGCTCCTCTCTTGAATACTAGAAGAACGTCGTCTTTGAGGAAAGCAATCAAAGGGTCCATCCAACTTAAAACCGACTCAATTGTGAGTACTTTGAGCTTTTTCCCTTGTTGGTTGGGACTCAACTAGTCTAGGTTAGCAACAAAAATTGATTGTTGGCACCTGCTATCTAACGCTGAGGCAAGACCGACGAGGGCATATGATGAGCATTATGTTCTCTATGTATTGTAGGGAAAATTTCTTTTGAACTTCTATATCATGTCTTTGGTCGTACTGACGTAGCAAGCCATTCTTGGGTCCCTGGCTTTATACTCACAAAATAATTGGTTGACAACAAGTTGTGAGTCGTTGTAAACAATAATCTCTTAAGACAATACGGAGTTCAATCAATAGGGCTTTATACTCGACCTATTTGTTGGAGGCTTGGAAGTTGAGCTTGAGGGCGTGCTTATACAGGACACCCTCGAAAAAAGGAGGATCGCTCCTGCTCTGGTGCCATGGTTGTTAGACGCCTCATCCACGTGTAATTTCCAAATGTCTCCATAAAGGATTTTCCAGACAAGAACGGGTTCTTCCTGCTCGACTGCTACTCTGCTAGGACTAGGGTCTGCTAGGGGTGCTTCTGCCCTAACACAATGATTGAGAACACGTGGATTAAGATCATAGGGATTGAGAATACAATGATCGAGTGCCTAAGCCTTGGGAACACAGTGATCGAGAACATAGGGCTGGGATTATAGCGCACAAGAACATCGTGAATATATTGAAATAACAATATTAATAACTTATCAGATAACATAGTAGTTAGCACGGTCATAGATTGATAACTTAATGTGACATTCATTGGTTAATGACTTGGGATTGATATTTGACTTAAGAAATTGATGATTCGACACAACATAGTACTTAATCTTTTATTTTTTCTAATCTGCAACATAACACTTAACCGTAATCTCATTATTTTCTGCACTTACTTGTTATTGTTTTCTTTTAAATTGTGCATAATAATATATGTCATGTACTTGAATTAGGTAACATGTAAAGATTGTTTATTGAGTTTCATAGCTCATGGTGCTACTTTTTGTCCATGAAACTTCAAGCCATGTACTGAAGACAGAACCGAGGACCCAAGATATTCGGTCGACATCAACGCCATTGAAGAAGTATTCACCGAGCCGTGATTTACTTAGTCTAGTTGCTCTGTAAATCTGTTTTGAACTTTTTTTTGTAAAGTAAATTACTTTTTTTTTATCAAGATTTTACTTTCATATTTCATATTTTGTAATACAAATTTGTACTTTTATTATTTTATATTAAAATAATCAGCACATAAATTTAAAAAACTATTCTATTAATGTTTTTATCAAAATCAGGGCATTATAAATCTTAAGCTTTTTATCTAGCTAGTTTGATTGGGCTCCTAAAAGTTTCAAATTAATGCATGGTAATTCTCAAATCAACTATTTTTCTAGCAGAGTAAATAGAGAGAGAGAGAGAGAGAGAATACGAACTTGTCAATACATTTTTTTTATTTTGTTAGATAAATATGTGACATGTAAACTGTACGTACTTACTATATTATATAAATAAATTGTCAAGTTAGATAATCCTAAAGAGCTTGATTTGTAAATTTAAAATGGGTACACATTGACAACAACAACAAAAGGGTCCAAATCCGTTGAATGTGTTGCTTTGTTGGCCACACTCATGGTTTTTGCATGTAAAGCCGCGAAGTGTATAATTAAAAATAATGAGAGAGGCACCACCACCACATCAATTTGATTTCTCCAACAATTATGCACAATAAAGTAAACAAATGCATTATCAAAGTCAAAAGGCTTCCTAAGAACATAGAGATCCCAGATGATACTAGGATACCATATAGCTACCCCTTGTTCCTAATTCTGCCCACTTTTTGTCCCCCCACCCCCACCCTCCTATTCAAACATCAATACAGTTTCAAGCAGATGCAGTTCAAATTTACTCAGAGATCTAAGACCAACTCCAACCCATTATTCTCAAACCTTTTTTTCCTTTCCTTTTTTGGGAAAATCACTTAAGATTTCATACCTCCAACTCACTCTTCAAATCATTCGTTCATATTTAAAGACTACATCTCATTTCATATATACCTTCAACCCACTCTTCAAATTATTCACCTAAGCGAGATTTTCTTTATTCTTGAAACATAATCGGCAAACCAAGATTCTTATAAATCAAAAATCAAAAATTATGTAGAGGCAATTGACATGAGTTCCTTTAATAACTTTACGGCTATCTACGTGCAGATTTGTGAAAGAATTACACTTTTGGTAGTACATTTGCCATACTTCTTTCAAAACTTTCTTTGGAACGATACAATGGAGATCAGTTCACGTCAATAAAACATAAATGGGTTCCTTTTTAGGAGGAGTGGTTTGGGGCACCAAATATAAGTCATCAACAACCAAAAAGTTGACATGTTTAAGATGAGAAATATTTTAATGTAGGGTAGAACAGAAATATCACAATCTTCTTTAAGATTATAATGATAGAAACCTCGTGCCTTTGGAATTATTTTTTTGGTGGTTGTTGAGCTCTGCCCACCTAATTCATGTTAGATAGGCCTGCAAATTAACAAATGAAAAGACTTTCGATGAATCCAACTACACTGTCTATATAGCGCCATTAATATAATCTGAGAATTTGGTACTTTTGTTGGTCTACTTAATTTTTTGTCCACCCATTGTCAGTTCGAGGTTTTGGTAAGTTTTACCCAATCCTCTTTTGATACAGATCAAGTCTACAAACACACCTCCCGTATAAAGATTCAAACAGAGATATGTTTGGAGCTATCCGAGGCACGTTCAGTCCACATTATTTTGGAAAACTTCACAGTATATTAGACGATTTCAAATACATCAGTATCAAAATATGTGTACGGAAAGATGTATTTGTAGACTTTCTCTTTTGATAAAAGAATATCCCGATTGATGTTCATGAATTTTGTGGCCCAGTGTCTACTTTTCCAGGCTACCCCAACTCTAACGAATCCAACAATACCTATAAAATTCGTCTGCCTACAAGATACCTTAGGCCCAGACACTGCTCAGCCCACTCTCTCTCTCTATCTCTCTCTCTCTCCCCACCCCCCAATTCTCTCTCTCAATGTTTTATTTACACTATTTGTGATAAAATGTAGAGAGCTTTTGCGAAAAATAGTGTCCACTTTTGTTTTGAAAAGCATTAAACAAACACAAAACATGTTCGAAAAGAAACACTGTGACACCCCATTCAGGCCGTGATGCCAACTGTGAGGCCGGCGTCCATGAAATAGAGTCTCAGTGGAACGTCTGGATGGGTGGTCAAGGTTCTCACATCGCTTGGTGGATGTAAGTTCGGTGGTATTTATAAGATTATGAACCTTCCTTATACAAGGCCTTTTAAAGCCGTGATGGCGTCAACACCAAATGGAACTTTACAGTTAAGCGTGCTCACCCTGGAGCAATCTTGGGATGGATGACCTACTGGGAAGTCCATGGGGTTTGGGCGACAAAAGCGGACAATATTGTACAAGGCGGGAGCGGGTCGTTACAAATGGTATCAGAGCCTGCACCAACCGGAAATGGTGGAAAATCTCGGCCCCACACGAGGACGTGTTTTCCTAAGTGGGGGAGATTGTGACATCCCAGCCAGGCCGTGATGCCAACTGTGAGGCCGGCGTCCATGAGATAGAGTCTCAGTGGGACGTCCGGATGGGTGGTCAAGGTTCCCACATCGCTTGGTGGATGTAAGTTCGGTGGTATTTATAAGATTATGAACCTTTCTTGTACAAGGCCTTTTAAAGCCGTGATGGCGCCAACACTAAATGGAACTTCACAGTTAAGCGTGCTCACCCTGGAGCAATCTTGGGATGGGTGGACCTACTGGGAAGTCCATGGGGTTTGGGCGACAAAAGCGGACAATATTGTACAAGGCGGGAGCGGATCGTTACAAACACGGAGGAGTAAAATCTGATTATTTGTTCTTTAAATACATATTCAAACGACACAATCTTTTGAGTATTTATAGATTATAATATTATTGTCTTGCACAGAAAATAATATTTTATGATAAATGAAACATGTTGTCGTATCAATACGAATAAATTTACCAATTACCAATCATTGATCAGTTCTTGTATTGTTAAACCCTAAGTTGTTCAAAACCATCTTTAGCATTTCCCGCTTTCTTTTGCACCCCATTTTTCTTGTTGAAACAAATTAGCATCCTAAAGTTAAGGCTAAAGGAAACCTACTTTTTCTCATGCTTTTGCTTTGGATCACTTTGGATTAATAAAAGAAAAATGCTACCAATCCCATAATAGAATTTTCGAAATGTCCAAAAATGTACAAGTGTCCAAGAGAGAGCGGATGTTGCAAGTGTTATGTGTGTGAGAGAGGAATGGGGGATTGCTACCTCAGCATTTCTGGGACATTTCTGAAATCTCATTCTGGGATCCTAGCATTGCTCCAAAAGAAATTGTTATGTACCCCGCTTTACTTATGAGGTTGGGAGTACCAAAAAAGATAAATTAAGTTTGGACAAAGTTATTTTTGTTAATGATAGTCGGTATTAGTTGATATTTCGTAGGCTTTTATATAGTGTTTCATCAATTTGTTTTTACATTTTCTTATTCGTCTCAATGAGAAAAATTTGAAAAGTATAAAATATAGGCTAAAATTGAAAAAAGTCAAATAAACGACGCTAAATACACTCAAAATAGAAAAAAAAGGTAAGTATCTTTGAACTTTTTACATTCTTAGTGAATTTTTTTAGGACTTTTGCTTATTTTTGGATTATTTTCACTAAAACAAATTATTTATGTTAAAAATTTTAACACGAACTAACTACGTTAATACCGAGTAATTTTGACTAAGGAGGGGATCCAAGGATCACTACATATTTTCAGCCCTTTCAAAATGTCACCATTTTGGGCTTATTCCTAAGTTTTCTCTCTCTCTCTCTCTCTCTCTCTTTCTATCACCATATGTGTTGTATGTTCTGACACGTGCCACTCTCAAATTTGGATAAAGGCTCTTCTGACACGTGCCACTCTCAAATTTGGATAAAGGCTCTAGCAATAATTTGGATTTTGATTCGTCTAGTACAGGCGTGGTAGATTATAGAACCTACTTAGTGAAAAGAGACTTCATCATAATATTCGGCCGGATTCGGGAATTAAATTTAGAGCAACACTGAATCAAATTATCACTGTTTATTGTTTACCTGTGACTTGTTTTTTGTTTCAGTTTCTTTCTTTGGTTTACTATCGATTTGGTGATTGACTTAAACCCAAAAAAAAAAAAAAAAAAATTCAGTATTCCAGGGTTGTTGCAACGTAGTGCTCAATTTTTTTTGCCACCACATATGGTGTGAGTATGTGACGCTACGAGTTTTGAAAATATTAATTTAAAATAAAGTAACCATACTTCAAAATATTGTATTGATAAGAAAAGAGAAATATATGTCTGTTCTTATAAAAATATGAAATACTAAAATAAAGTCACTCAAATTTTTTTTTCCCAAAAAACACTTTACATGGGAATTTGAGAGCTTCTAATCCTATACTAAACACCCTCTAGCTCAACAATATCCTCCTAGCCTCCTCGGTATCAATGTCGTCAAGGACTGGGTACTCTTGATATGCTTCATCTTTTTTGGTACTTGACGTGAAATATGAAAATTACACCATAAGTTATGAGGCTCAAAAAGTTATCTTACCCTTAGTTCTATGTATGTGTGTTGAAGGGATATAATAAGATATGCATAGTTTATACAGAAACTGTAACACATAAGTACGAGACTGAAAGTAAAGTAAATCATTAATAATGTTAAGTCTAACAGGAAAAATCTCTCAGTGTTAATCTACTGAATTCACAATCCCAAATGTTGTTCAATTCTCAAATTCTCAGAATACACAAGTCAAGGACTTTCAAATCAGCTGTTCTGATCGTGGTAATTGCCAAGTCATACCACCGATCATATCATAGTCCATTGCTATTGCCTATCTGGCCCTTCGAGTATAAACTCAATAGTTTCTTTGCTTAGTTTCAGATCAGTTAGTTAGTAAAGAATGATTATCATTGAAACACATTTAACTTTTTTTATGGCACACACATTCACTTAACACACCACCACATAATTACCGATCCTGCCACCTTGGCCAATTAAGAACCAAAGTGAAGGCACTGACTCCTCTTCCATTGCGTTTGACATCGACGAAATCATTGTTAGGGCCATTATAAGTATTATGAAAAGATGTAAATGTAAACCCCTCCATTCTCTAGCTGTCCAAAAGCTTCAAAATTGACCTTGTTTTTTATCGTGAAATCCCCTTAAACTTAATACATTTGTTCTGAATTCAATCCTTCAAATCAATCATGAAAACTACTGTAATGAATTTATAAAAACAGGGCAAAACTTCGATCAATTATGAATAATTTCAAGAGAGAGAGACAGTCAATGTGCAATGAATTAATTCCATTTGAGAAATAAAAGGAACGCGGCAGATAGGGGGGATTCAATTGCTCAAACGATGTCGTTTTGAAATGACAGCAAATCAAATGAGTGGTGATTTGTCACTATAGGAGCCCTAACGAAGAGATAGTCAATAGAAGGAAAGGCTTTTGGCACATGCGTATTAGATGAGGTAATTATGGAAGCTCTATAACAAACTATAATTACCGTCAAACATAAACAATTATTTTGTTGTCTTTTTGTTTAGGATCATGTAAGTTCTAAAATTACACCCAGAACAAATTTCTTTTTTTGAGAATAAGATGGGAAGATTAATTACATACCATTTAACTTGCCGCATTAGGATTAAACCAAATAAATTAATGAATGAATCAAATTAATATTCTACTTTTAAGCAAATAGAATGGGAGACTTTTGTCCCAATTATGTGGCATATGGGTAATGATGAAAGCACAATATAAAATAAAAAAGCATTGCCAGCAGCAATAAAAGGGGGCCCATGCATGCTTTAAAGGACCAAACTGAATTTAATTTAAAGCAATAGTCTTCATAATCACTGTTATTAAATTACTTGGTAATAATGGTTCAAGCTGTATGACATCAGCTACACAACTTCTGGATTGAGGGCAAATCCTTTAGCTAACTTAAGTTGGTTGGGCCAGGCCCAGCCCAACACTCTTTGCCTAATTGTGATTTTATTTTTTAATGCAATTTTTATATCTATTGGGGGTTAGGAATATGTTGGTGAGAGTCGAACTTGATGTATTAAATATTTGTGAAAAAAAATTAAAAAAAAGTGGTAAAAATTTAAATTATTAAAAAGGTATTAACTATTTTTGAAATTATAACAAAGATGGTGAATTTTTTAAAATTATCTAAAAAGATGCTTAAAATTTTTAAAATTTCAAAACAGTATTAAATATTTTGAAATATCAGAAGGAGGTAAAAAAAATTAGAATATCAAAAAATATATTAAATATTTTTAAATCACAAAAAAGGTGTCACTGGAATCACTGAACTATGCGTAAACATCTCTCTTGTGATGTTTGATATCCATAAGAAATGTCTTGGAAATACTCCACAACAATAATATCATAAGTGATGCATGCTTGTGGAAAATTATGAATAACTATGCTTTTTTTGAAACAACAATGTAAAAGTTATGAATAAATTCGAGGTAATGAATTCTCTACGTACGAGAATCACGGCCGCATATACACATATATGAGAGAAAATTTAGACACAACATGTTATTGTAATCCAAATCCGACATGAAGTAAAAGTTTTGAGGGTTTGGGTCAATTAATTATTAACATGAACTCGACATGACAAGACCAAACAACATAAAAAATTAAACGGGCTGAATACGAATACGACTCGAGTAACTCAAAAAGACACATAACCATTTAATTTCCCGTCGAGATTTGGTATAACACAAATTATACGCGATTAACATCAATGCAGCTTGATTTCAACCACAATGCCAATACAATAAATAAGATTTACATTTGTTCGTTAACTCTTTACCTTTTAGGTACACAATGGTATAAGATTATAAGTATGTAATGCCCTCTAATCTTTGACCTTTTTTTTATTCTAGAATTTATGTGAATATAATGGTACTGAAACGTAATATATTTTGTTATTGGATTACACATGTCCATAAGTAACATTTTGTATAATTTTTCAAATATATTTTTAACATTTTTAAGGTCTATTTAGCTTGAGGTAAGGCTGGAGCTAAGATTTATATTTTTAAGGTCTATTTTTAACATTTTTAAGGTATATTTTTAATATTTTCTAATATATTATTAAATTATTAGATTATGATCAAGTCATTCATAAAACTCAAGTATGTTTTTGGATAATTTGTTGAACCATTTCAACTAAATTGTTTGAGGTAGATTTTGACCATAATAAATGCTGGTCTTTCTTTGACTTGGGAGGAAAATGAACTTGAAAACACAAATATGTTGGCGCTTTTTATTATAGAAGAAGATGATGAAATGCTTCAAGCCCGACATCAAAACCGAATAACATAAGAATTTCTAGATCACCAAGAGTTTAGAAAATTTATTGTTGTAGTGAACAAATTCCAGCAATGGTAATAAATATAATAACAAAGTATAGAACCTTTGAATGCTTTAATTTGAGAGAAGAATTCCAGGAAGAAGTGTGTAAAAGAATAACTACAGAATTACCGTAAGGTGTATTTTGGAAAGAAAAAAAAAAGGCACTTATTGGAAGGGTTGTGACTATTAGAAATACACAATCTGTGACTATTATTTTAGCATGCAACAGCACCACAAAGCGCTACACATGCACGCAAGTATAATGCCTATTCTTTCTCAAACTTGCCTTTTTGGTTGGTGCATGCTTATAAAACCTTTCATTTATTTTTCTCTTTTCCAATGTGAAACAAGATATACAAGGCAAGTCAAAACTTAAACAAAACTCACAAATTAAAATATACTACTTGTAGCCTTAAAGCATTCAGTGAATAATTCAAGAGTATTACTGTCATTTTTTAGCCTCCAATGATTACAACTCTTTCTTCTAGCCAATTATCCAATAAGAATCTTCGGCCCAATAGAGTCCACATGAATTACTTATGCTCACACGAACGCGGTGCACGTTTAAAGCAAATAGAGTTAATGTCAAAATATTTAATATTTTAAATTAACATGTGATTTGACACGAACCTAAATGACATGAAACTTGAAATGATATGATTCGAACAGGACACTATATCCACCATTATATATGCGGTACTCACTAGTTAAATTTGGTGGTTAAGCCTACTTTTCATCCACCAAAAATACACAGCAGCTCACAAGAAAGGCCCAGGCAATACTTCAACTCTTATCTTCCTCTTACCCACAAAGTTAGTCATTTGTATACCAATACCATTTATGCGAAGCAGGAGAACTCTGAAAATAACAGGTAGCAAGTAATTTAAGTTCATAAATATTTTTAATTTTAAGTTATTTATTGACAGATATATAAACCCCACTGCCTTACACTCTGGAATACAATTATTGCAGGCCAAAATTGTATTTTAATTTTATATTTCCATGTGATGTATATCTAGCATAGAGGCTAACCCCAAAGGGGTTGTTCGAATAGTAGAGCAAATGAGCTGTAAATGTATATTCTATAGTCGAAACTCGGCAACTTAATACTTGAGGTCACTATGGGGTCAGCCCAGCCGTTCCCACCCAAGCCCTCGAGGGCTAGTCGGTAATTTAAATGGGGGCTCTCCCAATCTTTACTCCAACTTAGACCCAAGTCGACCAAATGCTTCGGTTATAAAAAAAATCTAGCATAGAGGACAACAACTTTTTTTTTATTAGCAATGATTAATTTACAGCGTTGTGACCTATTTTAGCATGGAAATTTTTAGATTCCAAATAGCATATCTGAAGTTTCGAGATAGTTTAAGACTTGAACAGTTGAACATAATTGATGAAAAAGTAATATTGAATGACAATTAGAGCAGATGAGCTGTAAACGTACATTCTGTGATTAAAACTCGACAACTTAATACTTAGGGTCATTGGAAGTTGGTCTCTGGTCGTTTCCACCTAGAGTCTCAAGGACTAGTCGGTAATTTAAGTGGGGACTCTCTCAATCTTTACCCCAACTTAGTTCCAAGTCGACCAAATACTTCGGTTATAAAAGAAATTAAAAAAATATCTAGCATAGAGGACAACAACTTTTTTTTTTTATTAGCAATGATTAATTTACAGCGTTGTGACCTATTTTAGCATGGAAATTTTTAGATTCCAAATAGCATATCTGAAGTTTCGAGATAGTTTAAGACTTGAACAGTTGAACATAATTGATGAAAAAGTAATATTGAATGACAATTAGAGCAGATGAGCTGTAAACGTACATTCTGTGATTAAAACTCGACAACTTAATACTTAGGGTCATTGGAAGTTGGTCTCTGGTCGTTTCCACCTAGAGTCTCAAGGACTAGTCGGTAATTTAAGTGGGGACTCTCTCAATCTTTACCCCAACTTAGTTCCAAGTCGACCAAATACTTCGGTTATA
The DNA here is from genome assembly GCA_019985065.2 of Arctostaphylos glauca. NCBI lineage: Eukaryota > Viridiplantae > Streptophyta > Magnoliopsida > Ericales > Ericaceae > Arctostaphylos > Arctostaphylos glauca. The sequence goes on along the minus strand of JAHSPW020000001.1, from coordinate 26,933,527 downwards.
AAAGAAATTAAAAAAATATCTAGCATAGAGGACAACAACTTTTTTTTTTTATTAGCAATGATTAATTTACAGCGTTGTGACCTATTTTAGCATGGAAATTTTTAGATTCCAAATAGCATATCTGAAGTTTCGAGATAGTTTAAGACTTGAACAGTTGAACATAATTGATGAAAAAGTAATATTGAATGACAATTAGAGCAGATGAGCTGTAAACGTACATTCTGTGATTAAAACTCGACAACTTAATACTTAGGGTCATTGGAAGTTGGTCTCTGGTCGTTTCCACCTAGAGTCTCAAGGACTAGTCGGTAATTTAAGTGGGGACTCTCTCAATCTTTACCCCAACTTAGTTCCAAGTCGACCAAATACTTCGGTTATAAAAGAAATTAAAAAAATATCTAGCATAGAGGACAACAACTTTTTTTTTTATTAGCAATGATTAATTTACAGCGTTGTGACCTATTTTAGCATGGAAATTTTTAGATTCCAAATAGCATATCTGAAGTTTCGAGATAGTTTAAGACTTGAACAGTTGAACATAATTGATGAAAAAGTAATATTGAATGACAATTAGAGCAGATGAGCTGTAAACGTACATTCTGTGATTAAAACTCGACAACTTAATACTTAGGGTCATTGGAAGTTGGTCTCTGGTCGTTTCCACCTAGAGTCTCAAGGACTAGTCGGTAATTTAAGTGGGGACTCTCTCAATCTTTACCCCAACTTAGTTCCAAGTCGACCAAATACTTCGGTTATAAAAGAAATTAAAAAAATATCTAGCATAGAGGACAACAACTTTTTTTTTTATTAGCAATGATTAATTTACAGCGTTGTGACCTATTTTAGCATGGAAATTTTTAGATTCCAAATAGCATATCTGAAGTTTCGAGATAGTTTAAGACTTGAACAGTTGAACATAATTGATGAAAAAGTAATATTGAATGACAATTAGAGCAGATGAGCTGTAAACGTACATTCTGTGATTAAAACTCGACAACTTAATACTTAGGGTCATTGGAAGTTGGTCTCTGGTCGTTTCCACCTAGAGTCTCAAGGACTAGTCGGTAATTTAAGTGGGGACTCTCCCAATCTTTACCCCAACTTAGTTCCAAGTCGACCAAATACTTCGGTTATAAAAGAAATTAAAAAAATATCTAGCATAGAGGACAGCAACTTTTTTTTTTTTAGCAATGATTAATTTACAGCGTTGTGACCTATTTTAGCATGGAAATTTTTAGATTCCAAATAGCATATCTGAAGTTTCGAGATAGTTAAGACTTGAACAGTTGAACATAATTGATGAAAAAGTAATATTGAATGACAATTATTGGTAACAAATGCACAGAAAATTCACAAACCTAACTTTACATGATCATATCACCTTCAAAATAGTGACGGGAACATTAACGCTCCAGCTTTTAAATCATGTAAATAAGTAAAGAGATAGTGTTTAAAAGGAGATGGTTCGCAACTATCTCAAATTACATACACCTCTCTTAGAAAGTCTGTAAAAACATAACTGTAAATTCTTGTCCAAGAATCATAACGTCAACTACCCAAATGAAAGTTGATATCACTTAGCAAAAAAAAAAAGTTGATATCATAACCTCAACAACTGCGGTATTAATATTGCCAATGCCACTAAACTACATTGGCAGCAGTTAGAGCTGGACTGACTGTACCTTGTACGTAATTGGCCTACCATCTCACTACGGATCTCGTCTTTATGATTCGAGCAGTCAAATTTCAGCTCGGATTTTACTCAAACAATAGAATGTAAGTACACCTATATACAGGTGTAAGTTTGTAACGTGTCACTTGTTATATATATATTTGACATCGTCTTCTTATAGTTGTAAAATCTTTTGCCGACAAGGATAGGGTGAAGAAACAACATGGTCCAGTTTCTTCTTCAGGTGGTTAAGACTATACCACATATGTAATTGTTGGAGACAAAAAGCCATATATATAAATCCATGCATATAGAGAAAGTAATAGGAATCTTAGATTTAAAGTCTTTTGTGCACTATTTGACGAGGGCTGATGAGTTCATCTGATCCACAACATTTAAAAGTTCCATCTTTCATGTGTGTCTGTGTCTGTGTGTGTTTTAAACCACACAAAACATGACATTGACTACAACAATTATGGTACCGATGGTGCTAGCGCCTTAGATATTGTTATGTGTAATTGTCATGGGAAAATGATGTTGGCCGGTATTTATTAGGCAAATTATCGTAAAATATTTAACAATTAGAATTGGTATGAATTAGTAAAATTATATGAACACAATAGACAACTATATTAATTGTTGATAAAAGATAGAGAAAATAGTCTGACGGTGCAACGAGTTGTTGTCTTAAAGGCCTTATTCGTCTCCCTTCGAAAAAAGTACTCATGGACGAGTACTGCTCTAAGCTAAAACCAAGAAATCTCACAAAATGTCTCCATATCTCATGATCGATGAATGATGCAGGTGGCAGGTGTCGAGTTGTCCTCTAATTGCACGGAATGATAAAATAATATGATGTTAAAAGAGACTTTAAAACCTTAAAGAACACGTACACATATAACATTTGTAGAATAACCATCTATTTATGGAACTCCATGTGTCTTTTTACAAAAGAAAAGTTTTTTGCAAGTATTATTTGATTTGAATCCTATAAAATAAAAAGGCACAACTATCATTTACAGTATTATAAAATTAAAAATTATGTCCTTTAAAAATATGCAACTTAATGAAAAAATGTCTCTTAGAAAAGAAAAATAAATCCCTGCATTTGAATTAAAAAAATTTAGATTTCAAACAAATGCTAAACTGCAGTGGGCGGAGCCCATACGAGTTTGGGTCGAACAAAGGAAGTTAGGCCTATGGAGCTAACTTTCTACTAATAGAGTGGCGCCTCATGTATGCTGGGTGGCATGGCACTCCATGTGGCATTGGCCTAGATAGGTGGACAATCGATATCGTCATGCATGATGCATGTGTTATTTAGATGACGATTATTAATGATGTCATGAGACAAGAGCCCAACACGAGCTTACTTAGAACCGAAATACAATCTCAATATATAAGGTGCACCAGAAACTCCAAAGAAGATATGCAGCTTATCATGCAATATGCTACATTTGTACTTTCTTCTTGGTTGAGAGACTAATTAATAACTTTGAAATCAATTTCTTTTTTGTCCTAATACGACTAGTCGGCACAAATAGATATTTATCTTGCTGTTCCATTCGTGTAGAGAGAAAAAAAAAATACTCAATTGAATATTCCTTCAAACCGAAACGACGAATAAGTATGTCCACACCCATATTTATACGTACAATTTGATTGCTTTATACGGTTTCTAACTAACACTACAAGAATAATGTGAAACTGTGACGAAATGCTCGTGACAAAAGTAAAATTCGTCTCCAAATATGTCTATTTTGTGAAGAAACATTTATTTCGTCACAAATTAGGACATAATCTATACTATATATTATTGCAGGGCGACTTTTCGTGAGAGTCGCCCTGAGAGCAACAAATGGCAAAAACAGATTGGTTTGTGATTGAAATTTTAAAGTAATACATGTTACTTTAAATAACTGAATCTTTTTTGAATTCAAATTTAAAAACTTACCATATTTCGTAATATTTCTATTGTCATAACTTTCTCTAGTTATCCATATCTACATTTACATATCTATTTAAATAAGTAGAATATTTAAAAATTTACATAGAGATTGATTTTTAAAATAAAGGTACAAATAAATTAATATACTTATTCTTACATAGAAAAAAAAGAAATTTTAGTTCACAACTTTTTACAAACAACTAAACATACAATCGTACAATATTTCACTATCTCTGATTTTAAAATATAAAATGAAAGTATCATGTCTTCTTTTTTAACTATCCTATATTTTTTTATAAATACTTTCATAATAATTTTTTAAAAATATTTATACTCATAATGGTTAAAATAGATTTATATAATAACAAAGTGTTTACTATTATTAATGAAGTTGGGAACCGTTACCGAAGAGATGTGCCTAGGTTAGATTGAGCCAGTTGAGTTTATATTTTAATCAATTCATTTTAAGCAAGTTTATATTTTTTTACCTGCTGCAAAATCACCCATCTTTAAAATTGATGAGTTGGCTAATTTTCTAGGCAATTTTAATTTTATCAGTTAAGTAGGTTGACGATTAAAAATAAAGTCAAATGAGATAAAATAGTAAAATAGAGGATTAAAAGAAAGTCATTCTTTGAACTCGAACTTTCTTTTTATTTTCAAATTTTAAAATAAAAGACATAAAGATTTCACGTATTGAAAAGAGCAACGAAAGCGATGAATTATACTAAATATGTTTGAACTTAGTTAAATGAGTATAATTTATTATGGTGTATGAGGGTTTATTCTTATAATGTCTTCACGATAGCCTGAGTTGGATAATATGTGAATTACTTAATTTTATTAGTATTCATACTCACCAGTTGAAAAGTTAAATTAGATAAAAAAATTAATTACACTATGAATTTATAATTTTATTAGGATGGGAGAGTATCTTAATTGAAATTTTTATATGCTTCGTTTAGGTTTTAAAGTAGATTATTGATAATTCATTTTTAACTTATATAAAATCAACTAATCAATATCATATTTTTTATCGATTGCAAATTTTAAATATTACGTTGAATTTATTTTTCTATTTTCTGGTATAGGTAGATAAATATTGCTTTAATTTATTTTGTAAAAATTATTTTTGTTTTGTTACTCTATTAAAAAAATATTGAAACTATTTTTATAATAAAATAATAGGTAGAATGATTCATAATTAGGCAATCTCATTTTCAGAAGTTATTCTTGATTATTTTAAACTATTAAATTTAGATGTTCTATTCAATTTTTTCTTACAAATGAGACTGAATGAATACTTGACCAAATTAATTTAGACCTAGCCGAGCCGCTAAACCGACAGGTTTACAAAGCCTTGGGGCTTATGGTAGCAAATCATTTAGTCATTGAGATCTTAATTTTAATACTTCACCAAAAATAAATTTAGAATATGATATTGAATATTTTTCAAGTTGCACACGCTATGAAAATTACATGCTTTATATTGCTTTATTGCGATAAAAAATTATTATTAAAATTTAAAAAATATATGTACTAACATAATAAAATATTTTTTATTTTATTTTACAGGTTCCGTGCATAGCACGGGTTATTGCTAGTAAATATGTAAGGTGAGAAAATTATATTTTGTCACTATATATTCAACATTAGTGACGAAAATATTTATTTCGTCATAGAATGAGTGAACAAACAAAAGTTTAGGTGACAAACTTTTTGTTTTGTCACTAATATGTTCCCTCCATTTTGGAATTTCGTCACGAAAAGAAATATCTTCTGTGAGGAATCATATTGCGTCACCCAATTTATATGAAATCAATAGGTGACGCAAATATTTCCTCACAAAAATAATAATTTTGCGTGAGAAAACTCGTTTTATCACCCTATTTATGAAAAGGAAAGTTCTTCCGTGAGAAAACTTATTTCGTCACCCAATTTATTTGAAACCAAGAGGTGACAAACAAACTTCCTCACCAAAGAAAAAATTTTGCGCGAGAAAATTGGTTTCGTCACCAATTTATTAAAAGGAATACTTTTCTGTGAGAAAAACTTATTTTGTCACCAAAGTTTGTTTGAAACCAATAGGTGACGAAACTATTTTCTCACAAAATAAAAATTTTTGCGTGAGGATACTTGTTTTGTCACCCAATTTATCAAAAAAATAAAAATTATTCCGCGATGAACTGTTTTTCTTCACCTTGAAAATAATATTCAATTAAAAAATTGGAAATTTGAAATTTTTCACCCATATTACTAATAGGGATTTCGCTCTAGTATTTCATCTGCTTTTGCTATGACTTTTCCACTGATATGGTTTTGGGACATAAATGTTTTTTGCTTCCTTGTTGGATATTTCAAAAATTCAAATTAAATCCAAGTTGCATCACGTTGACAAATAAAAACAAATTAGTGTTTTAAATATGTCTGCTTTTATCGGTGTTGACAGTAATATTTTCTTCACACCCCTAATAAATCAAAACTTATCCAAGACTGCATCATACACAAAATTGCTCTATTTTGTAAAAACAAAATCTGCATTGACTCCATAGAAATATTTTTAAAATATTCGCTTCCAATCCAGTTCCACACGTGTGTACGTAGGAAAAGCCAAACCATAAATGTATTAACAAAATAAATGGCGCTTTTGTTGAAATCATCATCACATTGACAAATAAAAAAAATTCCTCACATTCTCTTTTTGTACAAATTCTGTACATAAATGTTGAAATTTATGGTTCATATAGGCGGGCCAGAAGCTGAGCGTAGTGGAGCAGAGCGAAAAAAGCGAAGCGACCGAAGCGGTACAACTTAATTGTGTCAGAGTTGGACTGTACAACCTAATTAGAGTTGTATTCTAATTAAAGTTGGTTTACCTAAACATTTTAACAATGATTTTTTAAGTTATTTTTTAGAATTAAATAGTTGCAAAATTAGTTTTAGAATTAACTTGCAAAGTGTCCACTTACTTACTTAAACTAAAACAGCCCACTTACTTAGCCACATCAGAATACAAAACAGAGCCCCAAAAAATAGAAAAACGAAAAGACAACAGGAGTGGGAGAGAAACTCGCGGGAAACAATTCGCCACATTTGACGTTCCCTCGTTTTCCCTCTTCTCTCTCAGGCGAATCCATCGATCAAAGCCACAATCCATCTCCGGCCGTGACCATCCTCTCCCGTGTTCTCTCATCTCTTTTCGTACACATATTAGGTACGAATATGTATAATACGGATCTTATTTCTTCGTATTTAGGCAGTATACAATTTTGTATTTATTTATTTTGTACATACGATTATGTATAGTATGTACAATCGAGATATTGTATAGTTCTTGTATATATACAAATAGTTAGTGTATACATACAGATCTACGATTTGTACCTTTTAATCCAATGCTCCGATTCTAGCATTTTCTGCTACTACTGATGTGTTTGGATTTGGTATTGGTTTTGGTTTTTCCTTTAGTTTTGTTTCTGCTTCTACTAAGATGTTCCAATGCTAGCATCTCCTGCTCAGCAGGTAAACTCTATTGTAGACTTGGGTTCTTTTATGTTTTGTTTTGTGTTGTCTTATCTTTGTAGGCTGGTTAGTATTTCGGGTATTAAGCCTTGTTGGTGTCATACCAACCAACACCTTGTAAACTCCTTCTTTCTTAATATATTCTCTTTACCTTTCAAAAAAAAAAAACATACGGAGCTATGGTTCTTATTTATTCTTATAAGGTAGTACATACGAATATTTAAACTACATATATACGTTATACATATAGTTTATAGGTATCTTTGTGATGTTCTGAAGTATTTGAGATGTTTTGGTGCCTTTATAAGCAGGGTATTGGTTTGTATTACAAACCCTAGTTGCTAGGCAGTGAATGGTTAGCATCTAGAATATGTGTCTTAGTCATGATTTAGGGAAAGTTAGCAAATGAATCAAACGAGAATCAACAAGGTTAATGCTATAACTGTTAGCATTTGGTAGTTAGTTTTAAGGTTTTGGTGGAGCATTAGAAGCCATTTTGGTTAAATAATTTTCAGTTAAGACACGAAAAAACAGAATCCAGGATTTTGTTGTCTCATATTGCATTAGCTTAAGAATAGTTTAGAACCCATTTGAGTCAATTCATAATAATTATTTTTGAGTCACTAATTTCAGCACTTGTCCTTATTTGGTCGCAGATATTTATCAAGGGAAAGACCAAACAAATCATCGACTACTTTAATTTCAGCACTTCTTCTGTTTGGATACTTTTTCTTATTGCGCATACTCCTACGAGGTAATTCTCTCACCAATTGTGAAGCCTTTTTTCTGATTGTTATATTTGGAGCACCTGGTTGCAAGCCCTGCCCCAAAGTTAAAAAGACTCTTTGGAGCAGAGCACCAGGTTGCAAAACTCCTTATTCTGCTCGGTTGCATATTCTTATTGTTGCCTGAACATTATATTATTTGCTTGTATGGTTTTGGAGCACTTGGTTGCAAGACATGCCCTAAAGTTAAAAGACTCTTTGGAGCAGAGCACCAGGTTGCAAGACTCCTTATATTGTTTGCTTGTATGTTGTTAGCTAAGTTTTTGATTTTGTTCGAGTTGTTTGTGTTGAGAATTGGGCTATCTAATTGTAAGTATCATCATTAGGAATTCACTAGTAGACTTAGTTAATCATTTAGCCATCATCGTTTAGAGCAAGTACATTCACGAACTATTTAAGCTATCAAAGTTAGAAGAACGTATTGTGCACATACTATGCAAACTTGAAAAGATCTTTCCTCCCGTCTTCTTTGACGTGATGGTCCACTTAGCTGTTCACCTACCACGTGAAGCCTTACTTGGGGGACCAGTACAATATCGGTGGATGTACACATTTGAAAGGTAATTGTGACAAACCTAATCATCAATTTGAAGGTTATTGTTGCATGTGTAATTGTCACGACCCATCCCAAAATGGGGTGGATTAGTGACCGGCCAGTGAGTCTAACTCACTAAGGCCTCTCCGTAATTAAAATTTTATGGAATTCTGTCCGTCTTTTATGTTAAGTCATAAGAATTAATCAGAGTAACGGAAACATGTAATTAAACGAAATATTTCACAAGGACGTGCATAACCTGTCATTCAAGATCAAAGTACAAACGTAGTTTATATTACACTTTCAAAAGTGGCTAGCTGTGGCCTATTGAACACAAGTCCTACGTACACATACGTATCTATAAAGTAACCCAAAAAGTGGAACAGTTTCTGTCTGTCTTCAACGTCTATCAGGATCCTGCTCGTGACCTGACATGTTGCATATCAACATTCATTAGCATAAAGCTAGTGTGAATCAAGATATGCAAACCTTATAGGTTTGCCATGTTCTAATCTCATTTATTGTATTTTAAACAACATGTCATCAATGTTCAAGAATCGGTTCATAGGCCGTAGCCTGAGGACATAACAAGTATAGTCTCAGTTTCTCGTAACCCGTAGGTTATGCAGTTTAAACAGTCCAATAACAATTCATACTTGACATTCAGAATATAAACAACGGTATATGCCAGAGCTAGTGTAGGGAGCGACCCTCAATGTAATCTCAATGATAGGCATGATGTCACCCGATGCCACCTGGCCGTGGGACCCTTCTTTATTTCAAATCACCGCTTTTCTCACCCCCAGCG
>JAHSPW020000001.1:26914257-26919257 GCA_019985065.2 Arctostaphylos glauca | reverse complement strand
TGTTCTTAAACAAGTATACTTTCTCTAGCGAAAACCTTTAACCTAAGTTCCTATAGACTTGAGGTGTAATGCAAACTAAACGAAGTATAATTGTCTTTTTTTTACTTGTTGAATATAACGAGGTGGTGACATAACCCCTCAGAACTGCTTCGAGAATGTGGCGGCATAGCCCCTTTAGTTTGTTTTCTTGTTTTTAACTTGAAACGGGCATAACTTATGAGAGGGTCTTTAGCTTTAACCTATGAACCTGCCATAACCTATTTGTATGTCTTTACAGCAGCAATCAATAGACGCACCCGTGGGCCTACGCGAGGAAAACAAGCTCAACGACTCATTGATAAAAAAGGAACTCTTCCAGTTTTTATTCCACCACAATTTCGTTTACCGGTAAGGGAGCATGCCGCTCGATTGGCATCAAAGATTGGTGTAGAGGTCCGGACACATGTGATGGACCTTGGCGTCCATAGGTGGAAGGCCATAGATGACACTATTAAAGCACCTATACTTCAGCGCTTAACGGTAGTTGCAAGATTTACTTATTTGTATCTCATAAATTTTGATCAAGTCATTACTTAAAATATCAAAACAAATTTTCTCAGCTTGAAATGAATACTGCAGAACAAGTTTGACTTGCAAGGAAATCCTATTGATGTTGATAAGATAGTTGCAAGACAATGTGGAAGAACATTGAGCAGCTTTTCTTACAGATTACATAAAAAATACCAAAAACTTAAAAATACGAAGGGGGAAGAATATGCTAGAAACAACCCACCAAGTTATGTCAAACCCGAGCAGTGGACAAGCTTAATAGAAAAGAAGTGGATGGTTGAAAAATGGTAGGTAATCTCCCTCTCCCACTCCCTCTCCCTCTCCATCTCTCCCTAATGTGACCCACCTTCTATCTTAAATAATTTAAATATCTTGAACTCAATTTTTAATTTTTTATGTTGTTTTGTGCCCCTTGAAGGTGCGATCAGAAAAAAAATCAAAAAAACAGGTTTGATTTTCTTTCCTTCCTTTTGTGTTATTTTTACTGTAATCTTTTGTGTTGTTTGTTAATCATATGATCCCTATTTCGTCAATATATGTATATTTTGCCGACAATTCAAAAAACAGGACTACTGATAATGCAAAGAACAAATGTAAACACAGATGTGGATCAAAGTCACTGCCTGTTAGGGTTGCTGCTGCGGTGCGTTTTTCATTATATCTTCAGTTTTGTTACACCATGAATATAATTAATTAACTCATTTATTAAGAAAATAACACATTAGATGCAAGAAAATGAAGATGGCGTGCCAGCCTTAGCAGCAATATACAAATCCACCCACTTTAATGGCGATTCAAATGAGTGGATTACTCCAGAATCTGAGATTATCCAGGTACTTATATCAACTACTTTATCTTTTACTTGTATTTTCTAGGTTATAAGAACTTGAATCTACTAAATTGTTAGAACTTAATTTTTTTTTTTACTTTAAAATTACAGGATAAGATGGAACAAATAAAGGCTGAACACAATTCACAGGATGGTGCAATTCCGATAACACAAGAGGAGCTATCTATCAAAGTATTTGGACCACGGTCAGGCTACGTGACGGGACTTGGCATGAGGCCTTCCTCCTCTATTAGGAGCATTGTTGAATTTTCGGACAATGGTAAGTATGTAACACAACTCGAGAAAAAGGTGCAAGAGCAAGCTGATCAAATTCATGAGCAAGCAGACCAAATTCAAAAGCAAGCTAACAAAATTCAAGAGCAGCGGAAGGATTAGAAGCATCAAAAAATAAGATATACGAGCTAATTGAGGCAAAAGAGGAACAAGGGAGGAATTTAGCTAGTGTCATGGAGTATCTTAAACGCCAAGGGTACACTGGTTAATGACTTGCTGGTTAGTACATCATGCTTTTCATATTTATATTTATAAATATCATGAAGTTGCATATTAAAGTATACATGACTATTTATCCAATATTTATTGAGGAGAGAGTCACTTTGTATTTTTTTATGTTTGCAGATTGTATATGCAAAATGTTGGTAACAGGAAAGATGACATGTGTGCTATCCTACGGAGACTTCTTTGTTTGGGTATTTGACTCTTTTGAGATGACTTCTTTGTTTGGGTACTGACTCTTTTGAGACAACTTCTTTGTTCTTTGTTTGGGAACTAACCCTTTTGAGATGACTTCTTTGTTTGGGTACTTGACTCTTTTGAGATGCGATGTTTTGGTTTTGCCAATGATGCTACTCTTTGTTTTGATGCATAGGATAAGAAGTATTTATGGTGAATGTCATGTGATGTAGTTTGTTTACTTTTGTCATCGGTACATGAGTAAATTTATTTATGAAAGCTTATAGCTATTATGGTAAACTTTTTGGTTGTGTGATGTTGTTTATTTGAAATCTATTAGATTCTGAAAGGATAAGACGTTATATTTTCAATGAAGTATTAGAGACGATTTTTTTTGTCATTTATTCTTCATGAACATATTTTAGGTGACAAAATTTTCTATCATCAAATAGGTTTCTCTAAAAAAAAAATTGGTGATGAAATGTTTCGTCACCAATTGGATTCAATTTGAAATCATAGGTGACAAATGTTTTCCTCATCTTTACTATTTTAGATATTCTTTTTAATTTAAAATTATAGGTGACGAAAATATTTTCTCACCTATGTTGTTGACATTGTCATTTTTCAACTACTAATGGTGACAAAACTGATGACTTGTGACAAAAGATATGTCAATTTGGTGATGACATATTTTGTTACAAAACAGTCATTTATAGATGAGGAAATAAATTTCGTCACAAAACAGTCTCTTATAGCTGGGAAACCAATTTCGTCACGAAAATAGTCCTTTATAGGTGACAAAATAAAAATTTTGTCACTAGGTGCTTTTTTGTGACGATCTTTAGTTGAGAAAACAATATCGTCACATGTTTCGTCACCTATACAATTTGAGAGGAAAAACATATAATTTGAGACAAATTTTATTTGTCACCAAACACCAAGATTCTTGTAGTGGTATAACTCTCCACTAATAACGATTCCAAATAATACATTAACATTTATTTGTTTAATAGACCACTTAAAAGATTTCATTCATGCAGCTTAAGACATGATGAATGGATCCAAACCAAATCAATTTGGGCATCAATTGTGTTCAACAAACATTTGCCATAAATTCCAATATAAAAGGACTTCAATTTTGCACCTTTTCTCATTATCTCTCTAACGCACCAAAAAAGCTTTATTTTTTTTTTCCCTCCCTTTTTTCATTTCCTTTTCCTTTAGCTCCAGGAATCCCTTCATAAATATAAGAATAAGTCTACATATACACCAATTGACTTACACTCTTTCACACCCAGCTTACATGACACATGGGCTCTACCTACTTAATCCTTAAAAGAAAATCAAAAATCAAAATATCAGATATGTAGGCAGGGGAGAGGGTGTAAGCTAAAGAATATAAACGATTAAAAAAAGAAAAGAATTCTCACAACCATGAATAACGAGTTGTTGAATCCCAAGTTATATATATGGTGCATGCCAGCTACCTCTTTATTATCTGCCATATGGATCCAATTCACTTGAGATTCAATGTCTATATTATGTGTTTTGCAGTTGTACGATGAAAGTTGCAGATGGCATTACTGATTGCAAATATAAAGCAAAAGGTGTTGCTCATATCATAAATTACCTGCATTCAAGTCCTCCTTCACCCACTTTCTACAACTACTACTCCATGCCAAAACAGAAAAGAACAAATATCTTCTTCAAAACAATTATCACAGATTTGTGTGCTCCGATACCGAATTTCTTTCACCAATTATAGCTATGACCATCCCTTTGAAGTGTACTCCTTTGTTTTGATATTCTGTCAGATGAACTGAGCTACATGTACCCGGCCCCTTGTCAGTGTCGTGTAGGAAGCACCTTTTACTCATTTTGTGAAATAGCTAATCGATGATGACTAAGACGTATTGAAAATTCGAAGGGTTTTGAATGAATAGAACACTGGAGGGTCTCGGAGCAACAAGAAAATCTCGGTCGTTTCACACTCCAAGAGTCACCATGATGTACCATCCAAGGGACTCATTCATTCGTGTATCATCCAAAGGTCGTTCATGTACTATTTAAGAGTCATTTCGTTTTCTGACTTCATTTATTACAGTCTTTTTATTGCTTGTGGATCCCAAAGGCCTTTATATACCAAGCTCCTTTTTTTATTGAGGTAGAGGAGATCCAATGAAATTTTGTCTATTCCGAGTTCATTGTTCTAGTGAGAGAGAGTCAGACACGAGTAAGTTCAACACGCGAACGAGGTTAGGTGTTATCTAGTTCGTAAAGCCGTTTTACCCTAGGAGATGACGCCAGAACTATCCTCCAACACCCATGGTGAGGCGGAGATTTAGTCTTAAGGGAACTGTGTTAAACACAGGACTCGGTTCGGTAACACTGTGTTTATTTCTGTATTTCGATTCTTGTATTATCAATTCTATATTTATTGATTCCGTTATTAATAAAAATTAGATGTATATTTTCTGAATTCTCGATCGACTATTTGAATCTGTCACAATATTTTTCTTACACTACTACAATAATCATCGAAGATGACAGTTAAAAACTGTCATTAAACATGAAAGCTGTCATCTATGGAGGTGACATTAAAAAATTTTAATTTTTTATGACAGTTTGCAACTATCATTGATATTTATACAGATAGTATTTTATAAGTGTCATTAAAAAATATAAAATGACAGATTATAAGTGTCATCGTTAACTATAAATATGACAATTATAAAGTGTTATTAAAAATAACATTATTATCTCAATATGGTTAAAACACCATTATCTTTTCTTTCCAAGTTTCGAACATCTAACCTTACACTCAACCAATACCTTCGCGATACTCTCTGACCACAACATCAAACATAATATTCATAAGATGTTTACTATATCCAATATATGTGTTCAACAACTTACATGGCTTCTTTGT
>JAHSPW020000001.1:26701757-26909257 GCA_019985065.2 Arctostaphylos glauca | reverse complement strand
GCTACGGTTCTGTGATCCACCAGATGATTGATTTTGTTCATAATTTTGGGACGTTTCAGATTCTTTGGTGGTCATGGTTGTGAGGATACGGTGGTAAGGGTAATACGGATTAATTTGGTGGAGTTTGTAGGATACGATGGTTTTGTAGAATGCTTTCGGTGGAGTTTGAGATTGGTTATGGCAGTGGGTTCATCAATGGGTTGGGAGATGGTTTAGGGTTTCGTGGCTCTGATACCAACTTGAAAATCAGAGAATAATATTTTCATTTTATAATAAATCTGTAATCTGTACATGTACATATTTATAGAGATAGAGATAGAGATAGAGATTAGGATACATAATCCTAATCCTAAACTAACTAGGATACATATCCTGAACTAACTAGGATACATAAGAATCAATTCCTAGAATCTCTCCTAGATTCTCGAGAATCATCCTTAACAGAATAATATCGCAACAATCACGTGATTCATATGATTTTGTAACAGTTTGAATAGTTCTAATTATCAAGAGTACAGTGAACCTCTCAGCAATACATAAAAAACCCTATGAAATTAACGTGCAATGAAGGTGCATGGGGATAAAAGTATATACATGAATAATGAAGGAAATAACGTACTAAAGAATGAGTTATTTACAGAATTTACTATGAGAGAAGAAATTACTAGTTTAGCTAATTAGAATAAAGAAAGAGGCCGATTCAAATGAGATTCACAAAAATACTCTCACGTAATATGAGATACGAATTCTAAATGAGGAATTTGATAGTTTTTATAAGCAAATACAACTCGAAGATGTACTACCAACTTTTATTTAGAATATTTATGATGTAATATGTCGATAAGGGTGAGGATTCTCACTTTTGTAATGCAAATTCTACGTTTCAAATATAACACACACACACATATATGTATCGTTTTGTAACTTGAAGTTTTTTATTCAATATCTTATTTATAGGTAGTAGTCAATTAGTTGTCTCCTATTCCCTGACTCTTGAAATCGTACATATCTTTTTAGTTGAATACAAATCGGGGAAGGGGAGAGAGAGAGTTTGAAAATCTTGTTCGGACAAAACCTTTTCAAACCACTATATGATCCCAAAAAATACTAGAATTATAATGATAACATGGTGTAAATATCTACTAAAACCTAAATTGCATATTTAGTCCTAAAATTTTTCCAATTGACTACTAAACCTAATATTCAGTAAAAGCAAATCCCCATTTCAAAAAGTGGTATACGTAAATTTATATCATAATTTTTATACATTATTGTGATCACGTGAGAATTAATAAGTTAAAATTTTTAAATTACTGTCATGTGTCTCAAGATTTTACGAGAATAAAAAATCCTTTACATTAAAATTTAACAGAGATAGATTAGCCACTAGAATAATGCTTTCATCCATTTATAGGATAACAAAGAAAGTTTATGGCCGGTCTTCTATTTGGATCTTGTTTCCCAACAAAAACAAATTTATGTTCCAAGTTTAAGGGTCCACAAAAATTGAGAAATTTCTCACTCGCCCTAGGAAGTAAAATTTACTAGGTCTTTAAATTAAAAATAAAAGAGGGTAAGTTGCACCATACTTATAAAAATATATACAATAATAATGTATATGACGAATCAAACATCATATGATGACGTCTCTGTTTACTCTTTCTTCTTCGATTATGACTGGTCAAAAATTAGAGCATTGGTGTGGTACTGGCCAACACCGCTCTGATATCTAAATTAGCTATCGAAAAATATCTGAAAACGAATAAGAGAGACAAAGGACCTATTATACTCACTTTTTTTTTGTTTTGTTTATACCTTCCCTCTTTTAGTTCCACTAGAAGTTTGATTCTATGAGATTGCAATAGAATCATCAATTCTAATCGTTTTTTCTTGGAGTCCTTATCCCCATGGTTTAGAACTTTATCTTTTCGGATTCGAAAATAGTGCGGTTTGTCCGCATCAGGGGTCTTTCTTCAAAATTCTCGCCTCAATCGTTACAAGCAGCTATTTGAATAAAAGAGGAATCCACTTTATCTGGGCAAGGGCCCAGACCGAGTAGCCGAGGAGACCACAATAATGGACCTCCTCAGTTTCTTACTTATGACTATATATTTTAGAATATTTGTTTTTTATAAAAAGACCTCTCGGAATATATTCTTTCATTAAATTCCAAAAATGGACTTCCGCCGTACAAGTACGCCTACTGCCATAGTGCAGCTCTTGCATGCGCCCCACTTAAAAAAACTCAACAATTAGGGCCCAATAATTGTCCAAACCCGACCTTCAAGGCCCAACAACGGACCCTTTCGGCCTTTCCTCCCCCTTCATCCTTCAAGTCTTCTTCAAAAAATACCTCTCCCTCCTCCTCTCCCTCTCCCACTCTCTCTCTCTCTCTCTCTCTCTCTCTCTCAAAGCCATATTATCGAACAATGGAGCCATGGCTCGACGACCTCGCCGATGACTTACAGAGCTTGAGCTTCAACTCAACTACCACCACAACGACCAACACCACCGACATCAATCGCAGCACCAGCTCCGGCTCCGAGACCACCTGGACCGCCTCCTCATCCTCCGGCACAGCCCAAATCCCCACCACGAAGGCCCACACTCCCTCAGGCGATCCATGCTGGGACGCAATCCGTCGCGCCAGATCCGAATCCCCCTCCGGAGGCCAACTCTCCCTCGCGGACCTCAGATTCCTCCAACGCCTCGGGGCCGGCGACATCGGCTCCGTCTTCCTGGCCGAGCTCAAGTGCGCCTCCAGCGCCGATGCGGTTTTCGCAGCCAAGGTCATGGACAAGAAGGAGCTCGCGAGCCGTAATAAGGAGGGGCGAGCGAGGATAGAAAGGGAAATATTGGAAATGCTGGACCATCCATTTTTGCCAACGCTTTACGCGAGCTTTGAATCGCCGAAGTGGTCTTGCCTGCTGACAGAGTTCTGCCCCGGCGGCGACCTCCACGTCCTCCGCCAGCGTCAGCCCGGTAGACGCTTCGTGGAATCTGCCGTCAGGTACACAACATACATATCTATATAAAAATATACATGCACCATCTGTTGAACTTGGTTAGATCTCAATATACAAGGAACTGATTTGGTAGTTGCACTCGAGATTTTACAATCGGACGTGGTGATGACAGTGAATGTTTAAACCCGAGTTTTCACGGTTTCACCATTGGTTGTCTGGTACCCTTTTGACCCCCTGCCTAAACCCACCCGCCCCGCAAAATATAACCCCTTATCCTCTGCGTCTACTTCTCAACCTCTAAGATAGAATATGCTTGCATCATTTAAATTTGACTAAAAATTTAAGCAGAAGCCTCAAGAGCAAATAATTGACATAAAATCACTACTCAAATATATAAAAAAGGAAGCTTTGCGAATCCTTTTGGAAATGAATGAAACATTAGGGATACTTTTGTGATTTTATTCCCGCTCCGAAACCCGTTTTATCATCATTAGGGTCGGATGTGAATCTATCTGGTCTTGGATCTTTTTACGTCCTGCACAGTGACCGGTGATGCGCCATGGTGTGGGGCTCCTCACCTGGCCAGAGAGCGGATCGCTGTCACTTGTGGCCTGTCGGGGCAAGGAATTGTTAAGTATGCGTTTCAATCAAATTATTTTTTATTAAATAAAGTACATGTAGTTTTTAATTTTTTATTAAAAACTAATATATATATATATATTGCATCTAGTAATTTTTTTACGACTTTTAATTATAATTTTTTATTTTCACACTTTAAGAGAATGCAACGCCCCTAAACTGTCTGTGTTTCTGAACTTGTGCGTGATAGTACTTGACTTACGGTGGTGTGTGTCGTAGATTGGATTATTTTCCCAGAAACTTTAACAAAAATGCTAAAGACACACCACTTTTGCACATCGCTTTTACACATCACTCAAAACTATGTAGTTTTGTGTTGAAAAAAAAACCATTTTTATTTTTTACCCATATCGCTGAAACCATATTTGGATCTTCCTTAACATAAAACGACGTAGTTTTAAGTGATGTGTAAAAGTGATGTGTTAAAATGATGTGTATGTAGCATTCCCCCTTAATGACGGTTGCCGGTTTGGGTGCAGTTAAAAAGGTATGTGTTGCGATATTTTGGAAATTCGGGGGTACCGGTCGCACGTGTTCGAGTCAGAATATGGCAAAAGTCAAATCTTCGAGAACGAGTCACATTAGGACACGTCCTCAATCCCACGTGACATGTTTGCAAACTCGTCATTCACTCTATACGGTAAAGGGCTTCTTTTTCGGGTAAAATTACGAGACTGCCATAAAGTCAACCAATCACTCCAAATGTATGAGTCAGATTTGCGGGTATGCTATCATCACCGTCCGTTATGCAATTAGTGGCTTTGTTGTGTCTTGTGTTTGACCCATTTTCACGTGTTGTCAATGCTACGGATCTCGTTAATATAGTAGTTCGTGAAATACGTGGGTTTTACTTAAAAGTTGGCATTGGGACTTAGGAGGGTATTCTTGTCTTTAGATGATGTTTCCAAAACAGTAGAAGATGCAACACTCGTGGGGTTCGGTTGAGGTGGAGTTTACTTTTGCGGGAATTGTGGGATCATTTTCCTAAGTTTGGAGGGACCATATTTTAACTGCCCTCTTTATTATTTACCCGTGTTACCTTTTTGTCCCTTCGATTCTCCACTATAGGGTTGCAACCACTTCAGCATAAACAAATGTAGTATCTCATTTTCAGCAAAACAAGAAATCATGGAGTTAGATTTTTAAATAATTCTATAGTGGATAGTTGCGTCGATACCCCTAATTTTGATGATCCATAATTTCTAAGTTGGATCCTGGATGTGTCTCTGATAATGATATTAGAAACAACGCCAAAACAAGTTATTGACTTGATTTTGTAATTTCAAATTGTACATTTATCGGGAATTAAATGGCGACTCTAATGAATACGATGTCTTAGTCCAAAGGTTGTCCATGAGTTGTGAAATCGCATACTTGCTAATAGTAGTTTGGCATTTTGCAAATTCTATTTGAATGGGAAAAAAATAAACATCGTGCATGCACTAGTCTTTTGTTTCTACTTAATTTATCTCACACTTTACATGGAAAGAGAGATTTTTCTAAATGTTTTTAATGTCTCCACCACAAAAAGACAACTACGTGCATCTGGTTTAGTAGTGGCATAAAAGGATGGAAACCTATCATTGAAAACCCTCTATATCCTTCTATTTTTAAAAACATAGTAAACAACTGGATCCTTAAGGTAGAGCATACAAAGTAAGTGCCTTATCTCCTCATATAGTCATATGTTTATGTTACTCTTTCTTACTTCACTCCCAACAACACCATTCGAATCTCAAATTACATAATCTTGAAGTGTAATCCTGCAGTTAAAAAGGCTAAGTTTGGACTAAATTATTTTTTATTAAAGACAGTAGATATTGTTTGAAAACATTCCGGATACGACGTCGCTAATGATATTAATAACTGTGGAAATTTGTCTTTTAAAAACTTTTTTAAGCAAAACTTTGGAACTTTTTGTCGTGATTTTTTACTTTCTCGATTTCTTGCCTTCATACAGATGATTAATTTAATGAAATAGGTAGTCACGACACACCCGAAATTTTGGGCCATAATAAAAAGTGCATCAAAATAGAAGAACACAGATTTTTTTATATAGAATGTGATATCTTGTCCCGCATTGAAAGTCTATATGGGTGATATTGGGTATGTAACAAACCATGTATGTTATTATTAATAAACTCAGGCTAAGCATTTGTGATCATGTGATTAGACTCCAGTAAGTTATTGTACTAGTGGAATACATGAGACGTTACAGATGGGTATGAGAGCAACCCGTGTACATGATTGAGTAGAGCCAAAAATTTATATGGCCACCAGAAAAAAGACCTGTGAAATGTTGCGGTGACACTGCTCACTACGGAACAAACCCAAGGTCATAGTGACTTTAGTGTTCAACCCCTCGCAAGGGCGTGAGGTCTTAAAAATAGGGAGATCGCGATATCCTGTTTCACATTAAAATTTACATGGACGATCTTGGATATATAACGAATCATGTTGAGCTCTATCAAGTTATTAGGTCATGGGGCGTTACATGGAATCATGTAGATATATAAAAACAATAAATGGTGTAAAAGGAGACGGGTGAATATGCCAAAATGTGGGGACAAATAGGTTAGACTCTTTTATTCTTCATCTTTAATTTTTTTCTTTCCACTTTGGATGGAGAAGTTATTGAGGGGCTCTAGGCCATCCCATGGAGTAAAGCTCACCCACCAAAGCAACACATGGGTCCTTGGAAACATATCTGATAATCCTTATTTTGTTTGTAGAATTTGTTTGTTATATGATCAATAAGGCGACTACCTAAAGTGTAGGACCACATATCTCAACATGTGATCATGTTTCTCAATTATATTCATACACTAAAGTCCAACTGCAATTTTTAAAATCTTGTAGGATCGGCTGTATCTTTATCTTGCTAAATCATACACTAGTGATGGAATTTCTGGCCCAAATTTGTGGATTAGATAGCACTGATCTTATTCCCATATGATTTTCCAGGTTTTACGCATCGGAGGTAGTGGTAGCTTTAGAATATGTCCACATGATGGGAATTGTTTACCGTGACCTCAAGCCCGAAAATGTGTTGGTCCGATCAGATGGTCACGTCATGCTCACCGATTTTGACCTCTCGTTAAAATGCGATTCTTCCACATCGACGCCTCAGATCATCTCCGCTCAAAATCCACTACCTCTCCTCCCACCCTCCGAGTACCCTGTCGATTCGCGGCCTTTTACTTCCACTTCATGTATTCTTCCCAACTGCATTGTCCCTGCCGTGTCATGCTTTCACCTTAAGCGCAAGCGAAAGAAGAAGCAGGGCCTCCACAGTGGGCCAGAATTTTTTGCTGAGCCAATTGATGTCCGATCAATGTCGTTCGTTGGGACCCACGAGTACCTTGCACCGGAGATTGTGTCCGGGGAGGGCCACGGAAGTGCAGTGGACTGGTGGACACTAGGGATTTTTATATTTGAATTATTTTATGGTGTGACACCATTCAAAGGATTGGATAACGAGCTAACCCTAGCTAATATTGTGGCTCGAGCCCTTGAATTCCCAAAGGAACCAACCATTCCTGCAGCGGCCAAGGACCTTATTTCACAACTGTTGGTTAAGGATCCAGTGAGGCGAATGGGGTCGACATCGGGGGCATCGGCAATCAAGCACCATTCGTTCTTCCAAGGGGTAAATTGGGCTCTTTTGAGATGTACGTCCCCACCATTCATTCCATCGCCGTTTAATCGCGATGCTGTATCGGATGAAAGTTGCCCAGACACACCTGTGGAATATTACTAGTGTTAATAGACAAAAATCGAAAAGCCTAATAATAGAATTGGTGGGGATGGATAGTACCATCATCTTTTGTTTATATGTTAGCAAGTTAATTATGTGATTGGTTTGGTCATAAATGGTTTCTTGATTAATCTCCCCAAATATGTTTTTGAGTAAGATAGGAATAAATCCAGAAGCATCTTATGTGTTTGTTTGCTAGCCAATAGTCAAATGCAATAATAGCAAACATAATGTTGATTTGTCCTCAATCCTGTCCAAAAAACTGAATAAACTTAAACCAACCCCACCCCCCCCCCCCCCCCCCCCCAAACAAAAAATAAAAAAAAGAGTTATGTTGCTGTTGATCAAAAAACAATAGTTGTACCATGGCCAAATTTTGGGAATCATAAAAACTAAAAAAATTAAATTGAATATTCTTATAGTCCTTTTTTTTCAGTAATTAAACGGGGCGGTGTCATAGTAAAAGACATTTACATAAAATTGGGCATCCTGACATTAATTGAACACTGCAATGGTCTTTATTTTTTTTACTTGGCGGTGGAGGCCATAGTCATACGTTGTAATGTTTGTGTGTGTTTGGCTGTTGGAGAGGGCGAGAGGCATGCCCCCACCCACCCACGTGAATCGTTTACCGGATCATGGAAGAGTGGGGGGTTGAAAATTGGTACTTAGTTTACTCTTCAACTGGTTTTGTGTTCACAGTTTCTTGGCTCATTCCATCTTGTTTCCTCTGCCTCTTCGTCCAGAGGCTTGGCTTTAATTAAAGACAACAAAAAAAAGGAATCATAAGAGAAGGTAGAACTGTGGTTTCGCTTGTGGATTCACAACCCACTTAAAACAGATTTGTCATCTCACTGTGAAGAGAAAAATATCTTAAATGGTTGAGTTTTACTAATGATGGATGTAACAATATATACAACTAATATATCAATCTAGATCCTAACATTATGCTATTACAATCAATCATAATAAACAAACTAAGGTAACCATCCCTGTAATCATGTGTGTGAGAATAAGTCAATGTTATGCACAAATGGAAACAAAAGATCCTCGAACACCGTGAATGTTGGAGGATCGAACCAGCATCTATCTCCCTAGGTAAAATAACTCATAAGTTGAAGAAATATTGACTGTTGACTGTTTGTCGGATTTACTATGTCTGTCTCCATCTCACACGTAAAACATAAAAAAAAAATGGGATAGAGATTTATAGACGAAATTTCTATCTTTGAAAGCAAGAACGAGATTGATATTTATAGAACCATGGAAGAACTTTTGAGCTGTGAAACTGCGGAGATCCTTGAGCTGCAGATATCGATGTGGTGCATGAATGAGCTAGGAATCTTCAAGTTGTATCAAGAGACCCCGTAGTTATTCTAAATTTATTCACCCAGGATTTCAAAACTTTTGAGAATTTTTGACATATTGCACGTGAGAAAATATTATGACTTGCCGAGTTTATTGTGCACGAAAAAATACACATTGGACGTGAAAAGGGGCATGTGCCGAATAAGTTTATTTTAAAATATTTTAATGGATGGTATGATTTAAAAAATAAACTCTACGAAAAATGTTTCTAGTTCATATCAATACTAATGCCCAATCAGTGTAAATATTTACACGCGCAACAAAATTTACGAGTCAAACAAAATGAACAAATGAATATTTTTTTGGGGACTCAAAAGTTTGCTGTGACTCAATCAGCAAATCCCCTCGGTCCCAAGTAGAGAGGAAATATGTGAGCTAGTGGACGTGGAGTCAAAACACTCAACCGGAGAAGTTATATCCCAGAAGTAGCATGTCAAATACAATGGAAATGCCCACTGGCTCCAGGTGCTGAAGATCTTTTTTTTTGTTCATTGTGAAAATTCTGTGTTGTTGGTTATGAATCTTGGTACAAACACATAAATGTGTACGCATTTAGAGTCTTTGTGTGGTGATTGGCAGTACGAGGTCATACAAAAATGTTCTTTCAGAACTATGGGAGTGATTTTAAATAAAGGATCTAACAATTTGATGGGCAAACTAAAATTATGATAATTAGACCTGAGTTTAAATGTGAAATTGACACAAGTAAAACTGCAACGAGAGTGTTGGTTGCTACGAAATATTGAGGGGGTTTGATAAATTGTCAACAAAAACAAGGAAAAATATTGTAATTTTAAAAATATGAGGGAAGGGTAGTATATTTGTCTTGAAACCTCGGGGCAGGTTACTTAAATTTACCCTAGATGGAGAGCGACTTTTCGTCTCTTGTTTTGTGCGACAAGTGTTAAAAGTTAATTGATTTGTGGTCGAATTTTTTAAGTAACACGTGTTACTTTACACTAACAAAAATATTACATGAATATTTTTTTAATTCAAATTCAAAATCATGCCATATTTCGTATATAATATTTTTATTTCCATAACTTTCTCTATTTATCTATATCTACACACATACACATCTAATTTTTATTTTTATGTAATTAAGTACTAGCAGTAAATCCGTGCTATGCACGGGGACAATAGCATGGTGTCATAGTGTCGTAGTATATCATTAATTATGATAATAATTGCAACTTAAAAGTAAAAATAAAGTTAGAAATTTTAGATATGAGAGTAATTTATCCTTTATGTATTTTTTTCTCTCATTTCTTTTCTAGTTTTTTCATACTTGATAGTTTTAGATAATAATAAGAATGATTCAATGCTAATTAAATTAGTAAATCAAATTACTAGAATGTAGGATATTTAAAACTCAATCATTAATTTCAAGTCTACCTCTACACAACTGAGGTAGGTCGAACCCATTCTCCAATACTTATAATTTTCCTAACCTTGTTTTAAATTTGGTCAAATAATGTTTTTCATCATTTTTATGAAAGTAATTAATAATGCAAAAAAAAAATTGATTAAAATTTGAAAAGACTTTCCTACGATGAAAATAAGCTCAAAATGTACAAATAAGCTTACTTATTTTTATCTTCTTTTAAACTTTTTCAAGTTTGGTACTACAACTTTTTAATTTTTTTCGTTGAAATTAATAAAAAATTAAAAAATGTATCCCAAAACTTCAAAAATAATACAATAATAATAAAAACTCCAAAGTTGGTAATCTTTGAACCTAGCCAAACAAAGGCTCAATGGCTTTGGCTTTTTTTGTATTTCATGAGTTTTGGATCACAATTTTGAACAATCTAATTTTTGTATTTGCAATTCATACTTCTAACTTACCAAGGAAATTATTTGATGCTCGATCATTGCACCACCATCATCTTTACTTTCTACCCACTTGTGTAAATGCCTCACTGCTGAGAATTAGAAAAAAAAAAAGACACAAAAAATAAAAATACAGAGAGCTGGGTAAATAAACTTTGAAATTATTCAATAATAAAATTTCATCTAATGAATTATTTAAATTTTCTAAATTCAAATGTAACAAAAGTAAGGGATAACTCCTACTTGAGGTGCACATCTTAATCCAATTCTTATTTTTTTCAATTTCTCGTTTTTGGATGTGTGTATATGTTGAGTTTAAGATATTGAATAACATTATCATTACAAAAAATTGCATAAATATCACTTAATCTGCTACTCTATATCTCAGACGATGAAATGATGGATGTGTAGGTCATAAGGGAAACGGAACAGAGAAGGAAATGTGAAGTATAAACAATTTGGTTAAAATTCTAAGTACTCACGGCAATTGATGAAATTAATTCTTTTTTGAATATAAAGTACCTTGTTAATTTTCTCTCTTCAGAAACATTAAATAAACATACCTTTGGTCCCCTTTTAAAAAATAATATGTAAATAATTACCGTCTCAATAATGGGTCCCCATCAGATTAGTATTTTTTTAGAAATTTAATCACCATTCTAATGATGAGTCTCTCAAATAGTAAATCGGAAAATATTTGATGCAAATTTAAATTAATAAGACAAAAAAAATTCAATGACAATAATATCAAAAAAATACCTCAGGTTATCAAGCAGTAGAAACTGAACACATCTTGAATGAATATTCTCGCCCTTCGTTAGTGCTGGTTTTAGAGAGATGATAAAAGAGTGAGCAAACTAAAGAAAGAAAAAATCAATTTATTGAGGAGAGAGGATTTACACAGATGAAGTGAAGTTATTGAAGAAATAAAAAAAAATACATCAAAATTCCTGTAGACTTGAATTTATTATTGGAAACATGTTTGATTTCCACTTTGACTAAAGGAGTTGCAAGATGAAGGTTCACAGGGATTGAGGGAAATAGATAGAGATTGATAATAGGAATTGAGGATAGATATAGTAGAGATTGATGTTAGGGATATTCAGAAAATCTCGCACAGATAAAAATTGATAATAGTAATTATCCCTTTGATTCTCATTTAATCAAAATAATAAGTATTGGTTTAAATTTAATTTACTTAGAAGGATAATCATTTATTTGAATTCGATTTGTTTAATTAATATTTATTTGTCAATTTAATTTTGGAACCAGTCAAATTCTGTCACTTGGCATGCCCAGAGCAACTCTCACAAAAAGTTACCATACTTATCCTCAATAAAATCAAGGATAAAAGAATTAAGAGATTAGGATAAGTTACCATAGCTTAAGGAAATCCGCTGATTTTCGAAATTTGAAATGTATGTCTTTTAAGGTTAGTATTTATTTGAATAATTTTTAAAAGATTATCTCAAATCAAGGATAAAAGGATTATTTTTTAAAAATAACTTTTGACATTTAAAATTATTACTTTTTTTACCAATTAATTTAGGTTATTCTAGGTGACGCCACTTGGCGCTCTCAGGACGATTCTCACGAAAAGTCGCTCTGCAATACATAATAGTATAGATAATATTTTTTAAAATCACGCAGAGATTGATTTTGAAAACGAAAGTACACATAGATAGACTTATTCTTTATATACCTTTTTTTTTTTTTAGAAACAACTTCTTACAAACAAACAGTATATGATCATATCACTTTGATTTAAAAAAAATATATATCACATCTTTTTTTAACTTTTGTTTATCTTTTTATGAATAAGTTTTATAATAAAAAAATTAAGAATTATACGAATATCAGACGTGATAAATTCTTGTAACAACAAAATGTTTGCTATAATTTATAATGTTATGAATCGACTATACTATCATCACAGGGATGTGTCTATATTGAGTGAGTTGAGATTATATTTTAATCAACTCATCCCAGGCACGTTAATGTTTTCCCTACTTGCTACAAAAATCACACATCTTTAAAATCGAAGAGTTAACTAATCTTTTAGATAATTTTAATTTATTCAGTTAAGTAGGTTAACTGTTAAAAATAAATACGAATAAGGTAAAATAGTAAGACAAAAGATTAAAATAAGTTTTTTTTTAGATTTTTTGTTTTTAAAAATCAAAATAAAAGATTTAGAGACCACTTTATAAATTATACGATGTTTGTTTCAATTTTGTTAGATGGGTAGTATTTATCCTTATAATATCTTTACGACAAGTTAAGTTAAATAATATGCGACTTACTAAAATTTACTTGCATTCATACTCACCTCTTGAAGTTAAATTGGATAAATATCTTAATTATGCTATGAATTCATAAATTTATAATAATTGGAAAGTATGTTAATTGAAACTTTATATATTTCTTAGCTAGACTTTTAAATAGGTCATAGCTAATTTATTTTTAAGTAATATAAATTCAATTAATAAATATCATGTTTTTTAATCTTTTGTAGATTTTTAAATACTAGGTTGAATTTTTTTTCTAAATTGTAGTGTACGGAAGCAAATATTGCGTTAACTGATTTTATAAAAAAATAATTATTTTATTATTCTATTTCAAAAAATACTGAGACTATTTTTATGGTAAAATGATAGACAAATTGATTAATAATTATATAATATCTCTTTCGAAAATTATTTTTATTTACTTTAAACTATTACAATTGTTGAATTTTGATGTTTTACTTTAATTTTTTTAGAGGTGAATTAAATAAATACTTGATTAAATTAATTTAGTCATTAAGATATTCATTTTAATATTTCACTAAAAAATAGAGGTTAAATACGATATTAAAGATATTTCAAGTTGCACATGTTATAAAAATTACGTGCTTTATGTTTCATTATTGTGGTAAGAGTTTATTATTAAAATTTGTAAAAATATAGATTATTACGATAAAATATCTCTCATTTTCTTTTACACATTCTGTGCATAGCACGGGTTTTTGTTAGCTTTAAATAACGTGTAGTATGCACAAACAAAATCACCAGTTATACAGAAATAGCCCGACCCATAAAACCAAGCCCAAAAACAGTTGTTGTCGCCCAAGGACCCATTTTTTGCCCCCCTTCCTCCCGCCTAGACTGATGACCAGTTTTGTCATTTCACGTTATCCGCAGCAAGTGAGCGAAACCGCGGGAAAACTTTTCAGGATATCAGTCCCCGCTTCCTTCCTTTCTCTCTCTCTCTCTCTCTCTCAAATTGTTCACAATCGACACCCTAGAGGTGAAAGTGAAACCATCCTCTCCTCTTCCACGCTGTCTCTGGGTCGCCGATTGTAGTTCCGCCGGAGACCAGAATGATGAACGGCGAAGGGCGCAGGAGAGGAGGAGACCGCCGAGATCTAAGAATCTCGAAGAAGCAGAAGCTCATCCTCACCGCCGAAGAGCAACTCGAGTCCAAGCTTGGTTTCGATCTCTTCTCCGAAGGCGACAAACGCCTCGGTTGGCTTCTCACCTTCTCATCTGTGAGTCACAATTATGAACTCTAAACGAACGATCCCCTAATTTACCCCTCATGTCCCTATATTCCATTACGGAAATGCTGACAAGATATGCGTGTAAAGAAGTGCGTAATCACAAGAGTCTACATGTATTAGTGAAAAAGTATAAAACTCGTGACATTTGACTTATGGTCCCAATTGTTTTGGCTTTGTTCACAACTGAACCAACTCGTGGTTGTTAGAACGGCCCTTCCATTAAGTGCAAGTGAAATTCAGACTTTTCTGCTATATTTGCAGTCATCTTGGGCGGATCAGGATACCCACAAGGTCTACAGTTGTGTTGATCTCTTTTTTGTTTGTCAGGTAAATGAAATAGTTGTGTTTTTTTAAAAAACGTTTTTTGCTGTATCGATTTAGAAATTCCACTAAATTAACTAATTATTTGTTCAATTCGAGTTTAGGACGGCTCTACTTTTAAGTCGAAGTACAAGTTCCGGCCATATTTTTATGCGGCCACGAAGGTATGTGAAATGTGGCAAAGTTAACTTGCTGAGTTAATTTTGCGTGATTGCAGCTTCATGATGCTGGTGATTTGTAGGATAAAATGGAAATGGATGTTGAGGCTTATTTGAGAAGACGTTATGAGAGTCAGATTGCTGATATCGAAATTGTAGAGAAAGAAGACCTTAATCTTGTAAGCTGGGTTACTCTATTGATGTCCTTGCTTCTTTAGTTGAGATATTCTATGTACTTTATTTATTGACAATCCACATAATTATTCGGGCAATTGATGTTAAATTTCGTGTTGCTCAATGAGAGTGGTAGACTTTTAGCAGTATTACTCAGTGCAATTCTAATTAATTCCTCTAAGAAAATTCTACCTGTGGTTATTGGACTATTTTTGAAGCATGTGGAAGAAGTAAGAATATTGATCATTGGGAGGATATTGAGCAAAATGGGAGGCTTTCATTTTGTGAAAGTAATGGAAGCTACAGTCTGACCTTGTTTTTGGTTTTGATCTGCATTATTTTGCTATTAACTTTGAGTAAGCGTGGATCATTTATTCATTGAAAAAAAATAAATCTAAAATGCAGACAAGAGTCTAAATTAGTTTACCTTATACTGGCCCTTAGTTGCTTGGAAAAGTGGATTGATATGTCACACCATTACAACTTGTTTGGCGACGGTGTGAGCTTGAAGTCAGACCTAAAGAATTTTAGAGTTCATACGCTTTTTGATTGGTTGCCAATTTACCCTCCGGAGATAAGAACAAGTGCCGATGAAGTTGCGCTGGGGATTGCACTTATAGTTGTTAATATATCAGCTTGATTTCTGTTTTATCTGTGAAGGTGTCAATTGATTGCGGTGAGTTAATTTTTGTTTTCTTCCTCCACTTAGAACTCATCCTCTATGTCTAATTCCTATTATTGCCCGTCAAGCGTGGAATATGCAACTTCAGGCAATGCTTAACATAGATGAGGTATCTATTGAGGTGTTTTAGACATACTAGGTTGCCTAGCAGATTTCGGATGGTGTTGGGATCTACTGCATGAGATGGAGGGGAGTGTGCTGAATTTAATTGTATTTAGTGTTCTCCAACTTGTGTTGGTAAAATATGATAGTGGACCTAGGCACCCGCTTACTTTTTTTGAGGAGACAAGCTGGGAACCAACGTGCACCACCAATCTTGTATGACTTCAAGTGTACATGTGGTTCAGTTTTTTGGGACGAGAAAGGAGGCATTTGGCATGTGCAATCCAGACTCCACCTGCAAGTCTGACCAATACGTACAACTCTAACTGGTGGTCACTTTCTTTATTTCTATGCAGTAATTTTCAGTCTAATTTGAAAAAGTTTATTGGCCACATTCACTAAAATTATCTACGCGAGTAAATGATAAATGAATCCTTGTTTACTTTTTAAAATACATGCCTTCTGAATTTGATTTGTTGTTTAACAATCATTTGCATACCATTTTAATATTTGATACAAATTATTGCCAGAGAGGTTTGAAGGTACTATGGTGGTTTTCCACAGAAACCTCATTTTCATTGATTTTATATGCTGATGACAGAAAAACCATCTATCTGGTTTGCGTAAACCTTATCTGAAGATATCCTTTGATACCGTTCAACAATTGATGAATGTAAAGAGTGATCTTATGCATGTTGTTGAAAGAAACCAGGCAAAACTCGATGCTGCCGAGGCTTACGAGTCCATACTGACGGGGAAAAGGTAACAGCATCATCCTAATTTATATTATGCATGCATGGAGCAGCAAAGACTTTAGTCAAACAAAGCTCGTACACAACAAGGACTTATGTAAACAGTCCTGGTGCTCGAGACATTAGGCTTGGTTTGTTTTGGATATTTGTACCAGCACAGGTTGACTTCATACACACCCAGCGGCATGTATACCTTTCTGAAAAATGGGTTCCTTCTCAATAATAAATGATAGGTTTTTGAGTTCTTAATTTCACATCGAGCTGGACTTTTGCATCTCATTTCAACTATTGAAATGTGTTTTCAATCCTGAGATGTTTTCAGTGTCTGACTTGCAGTAAACAACGACCTCAAGATTTTATAGATTGTATATTTGATCTTCGTGAGTATGATGTTCCTTACCATGTTCGTTTTGCTATTGACAATGGTGAGTTCTTTTACATCTAGTTGATTGCGAAAGTTATTTCAATTCTTCTAAAGGTGCAATCAAATTTCCTACTGTGTGTTCTTATTCAGAATTCCATGAAACAGATGTAAGATGTGGGCAGTGGTATGATGTTAGTGTATCCAGTGCTGGAGTTATGCTGGAAAGGAGAATTGATCTCCTGCAACGTGCTGAAGTTCATGTTTGTGCATTTGATATTGAGACCACAAAGCTCCCGTTAAAGTTTCCAGATGCCGAGTATGATTTAATAATGATGATCTCCTATATGGTTGATGGACAAGGGTATCTAATTATAAACAGAGAGGTGAAGACAAACAACTAACATATCTTCTTATCTCTTTGCACAGGCTTTTACCAATTCTGATCTGCACTTTGAATTCCAACTTCATTGCACAATCTCCTTATGACTGGCCCTATCGTATTGCATCGCGGATTCCTTTTCTTTATGCTTCTGTTTTTGACACGGTTCCCATTGACAGAACTAGTGTTCCCATGCAATTTGTGTATAGGCCAAAGACTACTGACTATAAGAAACTATAGATAATTGATTGGTGCTTTATGGAGAATAAAACAAGGGTATGAGCCGTTTCCTTTGCTGCCCTCGACATTTGCATCTCTTCTGTGGAAGGGACAAGAATGATACGGTTAATACTGCTAAGAGCATCTGCAATGGTTTGAGCCATTTTTCAGGCCAAAGCTATTTTTGTCTTGCAATAGTATTATGTCAAATTTTGGTAAAGTTGCTCCGATGATGCCAAAGCATAAACCATCAAGGCCATTGGATCACTTGAGTGTCATTTTATAGAAATTTGAAAAAAAAAAATACCAACACAAAACACAGCTTTAACATAAATAACTTTTCCATTTCTTGTGCCAAATTTGGCTTGAGAAATGCGAAAGCCATATTTTGTCTCGAGAAATGGCCCACCATTGACGCTCATTTTTTGAGGCTGCATGCCAAAAAATGTCTTACCGTTGTAGATGCACTTAGAGGCTCTCATGCATTCCAGTTGTTTATGCAAATGTTCTTGAATGGGAAGCCATCTATTTTATGTAGAACTGGAAACAAGTTGATATAAGGAAGTGGCTCTTGTGGGCTATATTTGCAAGTTATCACATTTAGAAGATTTTGTTCCTATTGAATGCTGTAGTTGGCAAGGATGCCATAGCATTAGCATACCTTTGCGGGAAAAGATGTTTGATGAATTGCCAAGAGTGTGATATCAGGCCAATGGTTTCTTAGGGGGCACTCAAATGGCTGAATTTACCTAGTTGACCTGAGATTAGCTGGTGCATTTGTAAAGGTTCCTTTATGATGGCAAGTTTACATGTCTTCATATGCTCAACACTAGAAAAAACCTTTTTGACCTACCTTTTATTTGATTGTGTTCCTTTGTCTTTTATGTAGGTTAAGTGGTTGTAAAACATGTCAGCTTACAGCAACATCAGTATAAAGGCATGTGTATTTTAGCTCTAGAAAAGTGTATTGTGGCATGACGATTATTGCAAGTAGAAATTTGTGGCATGATGATGAATGTTCTGCTTCTATGCCAAAAAAATGTACTAATCACAGGAGTGTAGCTTTCAAATGCTAACAATGTTCATAAGCAAAACGGTTATAATGCCGTTCTCAGTGATATTCTCATTATAGAGGTCACCTAGAGCCGAAATAAATAGAAAAATTGCTTGACTAGATAGGCGTCTTCTATAGGACAAGTTGGGGGAAACATTTCCCCACAAGTTGTCACCCAAACAAGACATGGCAAGCACAACAACAGGTTATGAGGGTAGATTGTTGGCTTGGTTTGTGACAGAAAAGGCTGGCCAAGTATTGGGCTTTTTTTAGTGTGTAAGAAGATGATGAGATTTTGGAGTTGCAAAGTCAACCTCATGAGGCTGATTACTGATTAGTAGCCAGTTAGTAAACCTATAAACGTCCAGGAAAGTCAACTAACCTCCTCCCACACTCCCAGGGTTTCCAACATTGAATCTAGCCACCAGAATAACCCACACGTTTAGCAGTTGTATTAGTGGCAAAGGCGTTAGTCGTGGTAAATTTACTTCCTCATAAAAAAAGAAAAGGGGGGGGGGGGGGGGGGGGGGGGGATTGTCATGCATCGCACGTTCTTGGGAGTGTTCATGCTTCTTAGATCAGGTAGTGAATTAAAAGGAATCTTGTACATGTAGCATATGTTGTCTTGTTTTCATGTTTCCTAATCCTGGTATCATATTGCACTGTCTTATCCTCTAGGTCAAGACGTATCCTGTTAAATTAGTACATCTCTTGTTTTTTATTTAATTTACCTTGGTGATGAATCTAACACCTTTGCCATGGACCTCATGGTTGTTGCAACTCCTTCGGCAACCAATGCTACTCGCATCGTCTTCTATGAGTTTTGGTAACTAGCTTAGTTTACAAGCAGTTATTTAACTGTGAGTTCCCGTATTATTGCGTTTAGGCAATTGGCTTTTCGATATAACATAGACATCATTGTTTGTAGAATTGCAGTATGAGCTCAATGGTAAGATTCTGCATTGACAAGGGATAACAATATTTTAACTTTTTATGTATTTTCATTAGTGTGTTGGAGAAGATATAGAGGATTTGGAATATACTCCAAAACCCGAATTTGAAGGTTTTTTCAAAGTTACCAACGTTAAAAATGAGGTAATGGTTCTTTTCAATTTTTTATGGCTTCATATCCTAGTTAAAAGTTCTGCTGATTTTACTAGTGCTATGGATTTTGTTCTTCTTTCAGGAAGAGCTTCTTAGACATTGGTTTGACCATATGCGAGAGGTGAAGCCTGGGATATATGTTACATACAACGGTGACTTTTTTGATTGGCCATTCCTCGAAACCAGAGCAGCCCATCATGGGAGTAGAATGAGTGATGTAAGTAGCTATATTTTCTCAATAGTTGTTGATGATACCATACCCATTGTTTGCCTTTTGAGATCATTCATGCATTGGATTAACCTACAGTTGGTGAAATGCTTTAGATTTGTGTTTGCTGGATCCATTTAACCCATGCATTGCACGCACCAATCTGTCAGCTTCCTTCTTTACCTTTTAAATGCTCTAAATTACTAATTGCACCAGGAGACATGCAATTTGTCAACCTTTTATTAATTATGCTCCGCGTGTAGTGAAGCTCGGGAATAATGAAAGTACATTACGTTATGCTTGTTGATAGATAAGTTTTTGACAGCTACAGGATTTATTTCGTTGGGCCTGTCTACCATGCTTACCTTTTATATTCGGTTATCTATGATTAGAGCAAATCTGTGGTGCTTCTTGTTACTATTATTTTTTATTTGGTGCATGTGTTGGCAAAAACCACATTTTAACATTGAAAATTATCCTACTGAGTATCACGGCACTTTCAAAACAAATGAAATATTAAACTGCATTGGTTTAGAATCACTAGCAAATTGTTTTGATGCTGCATCCTGGTGGACTGCTGTTTGCTCAAAAATGGACTTGACCTTTATGTTGAATTCAAATGTAGTTGCTTTAGGACTGGTTCTATGCTGGCTTTTATCTGTACAAATTTGTGAAAAAATAATTTTCATCTCCTTCAGCTTTGATGCACATGGATCATGATTGAATATTTCTCGCTTTCTTATTTCCTTTTCTTTGGGATTATGTAGGAATTAGGATTCCAATGTGACAAGATTCAGGGGGAATGTCGTGCCAAATTTGCTTGCCATCTGGATTGCTTTGCATGGGTCAAACGTGATAGTTATCTCCCCCAGGGAAGCCAAGGCTTAAAGGTGTATTTACAATGTCAAATTATGTCATGTCTTAGTATGCGTTTTGATTTTTAGACTTATTTTTGTTTTCAGGTAGCCTACTCAGTGTTTCCACTGTATTATTGGAAGCTATTGTCATTGCAGCTCACTTTGACAATTAACTTGGAGTCATTTGTTGTTGGTGTTCCCCTTAACTAGACAGTTGATGAATGAAATAGACGACCGGGAAGGGTCTCACGTGTAACACCTGAGTACTGGAAAATAGTGAATGGGGATGATGGTTTCAAACATGATTATTTTAGCATTCAACATTGAGCCTTAATGGTTGTGAGAGTTCGAGAGGAATTTTTTTCTTGTTATCTTTTGGGGCCGATACTAGTTTAGTTTTATAGCAATTGGACAAGATTTTTCGCTCTGAACTTCCTTATAATTAATAGCTTTCTCTGGACACTTGTTACATCCTCTACTTATATGTATCACTGTATCTTGGAAAGCTAACTTATTCAATTGCTTGCTCATGTGTTAGGCTGTTACCAAGGCCAAATTGGGCTACGATCCGTTGGAGGTGAATCCTGAGGATATGGTTCGCTTTGCAAAGGAAAGGCCCCAGGTATATGATGACGAAAATGTTGTGTTGCTCCAATGATTTCAATAGTAATGAGGAACAAGTAACAACTCATCACAATTTACTTATATATTAGGCTGTTACCGAAGCCAAATCCCTCCTTTTTAATAGCATTTTCTTTTGTCGAATCTTGAAGACAAGAAAACCTTAGTATAAAGTTTAAGTTCCTTCGTCTATTTGTGTTAGACGTGTTGTTACTTTGAATCAAATACCCTTAACAACCTTAAACACCAAGGAATCTAAAACTGCACTTCGTATTGTGCACCACTGTACAATGATAATGTGATTTCGATTGTCATGTAGCAACTAGGGGGAGTTCCAGCATGCTCTACGGGTGTATAGTCTGGTTGTTAGTTGCAATTCGTTTGGAAGTGGTCGGTTTGCTAGTCTTAATCCGCAACTGGCTTTAAGTTCGACCGAAGTTTGATTTCTGGCTTTAGTTGGGACTCATTGCAACATCTACAAAAAATTTGCTTACACATTTTTAAACATATAGTACTACATGTTTGTTGTTCTTGCGATGTTGTGTCCTTAGTATTGATTTTTTTTGAGGATTGGGGTGTCCATATTTTGTATCACTGGAGTCCTTTTGTATCTGTGTTTCTTTGATGACTATCAATGTCATTGTGTTTGAGTCTTACAAAGGGATACATTGCCATTTCTTGCGGCTGACTTGAGTCAAGTTGATGCCTCAGGAAGGTAGTTTAACAACCACAAATTTCTTATTTTTTTGGCGGGTAATTCATATTGCTTTTTTTTCCGTTAGAAGAACCACAGTTAGCAATGTGATCCAATAAGAGTAATTAAAGTTCTCTATCACTTCATTCTTTTGCTTGACCTTATTTATCTGGACTGTTTCTCATATTCTCTTTTCTTTGTTCAAATTGTCAATTCAGATGATGGCCTCCTATTCTGTTTCAGATGCCGTTGCAACTTATTACTTGTATATGACCTATGTCCATCCCTTCATTTTCTCTCTTGCCACCATAATTCCCATGCCGCCAGATGAGGTTTTGCGTAAAGGAAGTGGAACCCTTTGTGAGATGCTTCTTATGGTTCAGGTTGGTTCTTTGAAACTTGAATTACAGCATGTTCAAACGGTGCCCAGTTTCTTTTCACGCACTTGGGTGAATTTTTATAGTTGGCATTGCAATTTTTTAAGTTCAATAATTCCATTTCACCTATGGCTTACTTTTGGTTACTATCTCTGCTGGTTTTGTTGAGTACTTTGCTTCTATCGTTTTTTTTTGCAGGCATACGAGGCAAACGTTATTTGTCCTAATAAATACCAGTCTGATCCAGAAAAGTTCCATAGCAATCATCTTTTGGAGAGTGAGACATATATTGGTGGCCATGTAGAATGCCTAGAAAGCGGTGTTTTCAGATCTGATCTACCAACTAGTTTTAAGCTTGATCCATCTGCTTATGAGGTATGTTCTCATCTTTCGCAGTCCCCTGGACTTGATCTTTTCAGGCAGTGGCCATTTAGTCCATGGTCCATTGGATGGTTGGTGCAAGGCCAGATTCCATCAATAACTTTGAACAAAACTCCTTTGGTTACATTTTAAACGATACGAGTCTTCTTAGATATACACTTTCCATATCTTTGCAATAATTTGATAACTGGACCAGACCCTGATTCTTAGTTCTGGGTAGGACAAACCACCCTTACTTACTCTAAAGGTCAGCATATTTTTTTTATAACCTCCCTAAACAGATGCTTCACCAGTGCATCACTAGTGCTGGTGGTGTTTGGCTTTCGGCGCCTGGACAAAGGTTGAAGAATGATTATAGCTCAGCTGGTATCAGGACTTCATTCACACTAGCCCAAAGGCAAAGAGAAATAACCCTTAATCAAACTAAGAGGCGATGAATGTTTCGAACCCTCAACCAGGAAGATGAACTATTCTTGTACAGATACTCATTTGAAGCCAATCCCAGGGAGAACTAAAGCTTCGTAGGGCTTTTTGTCCAGGTGCAGGTAGTTTGCATCTTCACAGACATGTCTATTTCACCGAGCCTCTCTCCTAGACAGTGTTTAGATTGTCACGCCTTTGATGCGGGTCTGAACTTACCCGACAAGGAATTTTGCCACCAGCTGGTCCAGGGTAACCTGAAAAATGTTGTTAACACCTCATTGCTTGCTGCCCGATGGTTTCTCTAGATGCTGCCTTTTATAGTGACACTTAAACAACTGCATGATATGAGCTTCCTGGCTTGGCATATAAATAACCCTAGGCATCCAGTAGTTGTTAATAGGTTTCTAGACATGGGTCATAGCCTGACATGTTGCACGGTCACATCCATTAGTTCCTCTTATTTCTGATGAACGTCGATGCCATGCATATATTTGTTGTCCTCTATTTACTCTGAAAACTAAGTTCACAAAGAACAACACAACATGCAAAATATTTACCCACAAGATTGAGTGAAGCTAGTGGCATGGTTATCACAGAAATCTACGTAGGACTACAGGAGAAAGAACAACACTATGCCGCAAGTCTAGAAGGAGAGAGCAGACCATAAATTTCAGAGGTTGTGTCTTAGGGATATCAAGCACAACATTTCTTCAAGAACTAGAGAAATACCCCTAGGGGAACCAACAACTTTAACCCCATGAAAAGCTTATGGCACCAAAGTCATTAGCATGAAATTTCTGGCCTAAAGACCTTTTAGATCAGCAATACTAGTAGAGCCGGTACTAGAGAAGATGACCATCGACATCAAGTAGCATCTCAGTTGATTGTTTGAACTTTTTATGCATGGTTATCAACCTTTTTGGCTATATGAAGATAAGTCATTAGTGTTTGAAGATACGTTTGTCTTAGTCTTACAATGGTCGTATCAATTTTTATGACCTGGTAACTTTGTGATGGCGTGGATGGATATTGGTTGAGAGTATTTTTTTGGTTATCCACGATTTTAACAGAGAAAAACAAATACAGAGACTAAGATATTTCCCCACGTTTGAACCTTCTCTATTTGCCACATCCTTATTGGTTTTTTTGTCCCAAGACATTGCTGCTTCACTGTATATTACTCGTATTATTTCTTATTGATAGTTTATCCTCATGAAAAGTTTTTACTGATGTAGAAGCAATTTTTGTTTTCAGCAATTGATCAATAACCTTGACCGTGATCTGCAATATGCTATTAGAGTGGAGGGTAAGATGGATCTGGATGTGGTATCAAATTATGATGAAGTGAAGAATGCTATTATGGAAAAGGTGCTGCTTTACTCCTTCAATTTCTATCAAAACAGTTTGTCATAACCGATGAATTATCTTTTGCTGCACATTTTTTATCCTCCTAACTGCTAGATCTTCACATGAATGAAAAATCCCATTAGCAAATATTTTACTCAGTTTTGGATATATAAAATGGGCATAAGTAATGATTAATATTAGGTTTTTGCTGAAGCTATCACTGCTCTGTAAAATCTGTATTGTTATAAACTCAGGTGTTTATATTTCATAGTTTCTCCAAACTATTTCTGAAAATTGGTCACCTAAGATTGTGATCCAATGATTGACATCGAGCCAAGCATGGAAACGATTCATGCATTCAACCCTGTGTCTATTTGATTTTTTCTTTCCAATTTGCAGCTTATGAATTTGCGAGATGAACCTACACGTGAGGAATGCCCCCTTATTTATCATCTAGATGTGGCTGCAATGTACCCAAACATTATTTTGACAAACAGGCTTCAGGTATGCACATTTTTACTTTTATTTTGTTTCACAACAAGAAATGTGTCTATTTTCTGTCATTTCAGAAATTAGGGCTTAGGTGAATCGATTCATGTCTAGATGTCTGAATTTTGCCACTAGATCGAGTTATTAGTTTTATGTAGCATTGTGGTGCATGCAGATTTTGATGGGTGATGTTTTAATCTTCTCTTTTGTTCAGGAAGTATTCTTGGTATACATTTACTCTTCTTGCCTACTTAGGTTTTCAAGTTTTTATAAGAATCATCGACGATTTCTCTTAATGAGTGGCTTCAATTTATCCTAGGAGAGAAGTATATTTGCAATTTTAAATTGGGCTGATTCTTTTTGCACAATTCCAGCCACCATCAATAGTCTCAGATGAGATCTGCACCGCATGTGATTTCAACCGACCTGGCAAAACTTGTCTTCGGAAGCTTGAATGGGTCTGGCGCGGGGAGACTTACACGGCAAAGAAAAGGTCTTTTCAATTCATCTGTTGTTCTGAGATATTTCATTAGGACTACTCCAAATTTGGTTTCTATTTGACCTTTTTTGGAAATACAGTGACTACTATCATTTGAAGAGGCAAATAGAGTCTGAGTTTGTTGATAGTGGAGATGGCCAGATATCAAAATCTTTTCTTGATCTACCTAAATTGGAGCAGCAAACAAAACTCAAAGACCGTCTAAAGAAATACTGTCAGAAGGTATTTATCGCCTATGTAGCATAGATGTGGATAGATTGACATGGAAAATCCTTGAAAAGTAGGACATGTACACAAAATTATCTATTGCTTATAAAGAAGTCAGTATATCTTTTTTGCATGGTAGAAATTGTACGACAGAAATCTACAATTAAATTATTATCAAATAGTTCTACAAAAAAATTGAAAAGGAGAAAGATGAAACTCTAGAAGTACGATGTACTTTATGGATATTAATACTAATAACTTTCTTACCACGTAAGGACATTATTTTCATCTTTATTACTATGTTCCTTTCACAAATTTTCTTGGCATACTTTACATTCATGCATTATTATTTGTAAAAAAAGGGCTATTTGGTAGGGCAGGATGTATGCAGCCTTACACCCACAAGCGGAGAGGTTGATTCTGTGACTTGAGCCCGTGCCACTAGGTTACATTGGGACAACCTTAACATTGTGCCCGGACCGCCCTTCTTGCCTAATTATATAATGTATCTAAAATATATCATGACATGTTTAGTGAACAATGTAAGGTACCATTCTCATTAGGAGATATCATAAGCTGCATTGGAAAGTGTAAAAGCTTTGCCTCTAAGTATGAAATTTTATTCTTTTGACAAGCTTAAATGTTTAAAAATTAAATATAGAACATGTTTCTAGTGTTTTGAGGAGACTCTGAGATATGTTAATGTTAACAGAGATAAGAGAAAGTGTATAGGGTGTTAACCAACCCCAACACACAAGATCTTTATTTATATTATGAAATGACTAGAAACATCACTTAGCTAACCAATGTGGGACAAGTACTAAATAAGCTATTCTAACACTCCCCCTCAAGCTGGAGAATAAATATCACAAAATCCCAGCTTGTTACATAAAAACTCTAAACGTGGTTTAAACAGTGGTTTGGTGAAGATATCGGCCAACTGAGCGCCTGTAGGAACAAACGGAGTAGATAACACACCACCATCTATCTTCTCACGAACAATGTGACAATCGACTTCAATATGTTTTGTTCTCTCATGGAATACTGGATTTGAAGCAATATGTATCGCTGCTTGATTATCACAATACATAGGAATAGGTAACTCCACACCAAAACCTAACTCCTCGAGTAAGGCCTTCAGCCATACAATCTCACAAGATGTGTGTGCCATGGCTCGATACTCTGCTTCTGCACTGGACCTTGCGACCACCGTTTGTTTCTTGCTTTTCCATGTGACCAAATTGCCTCCAACAAAAGTACAGTACCCAGTAGTGGATCGTCTATCAGATGGTGATCCGGCCCAATCAGCATCGGTAAAGGCTTCAACACGCAAATGACCATTAGACCGATAAAACAGACCACGTCCTGGATGAGCCTTAAGATATTTCACAATACGAAGGCAAGCTTCCCATTGTGGAAGTCGAGGAGCTGACATAAACTGACTCACCATACTGATAGCAAAAGAGATATCAGGACGTGTATTGGTAAGGTAATTCAACTTACCAACTAAACGCCGATACCGGTCTGGGTGAGAAAATATCTCCCCCTGATCAACACAAAGCTTCACATTAGGATCCATTGGGGTCTCCACAGGTTTTGCTCCCAATAAACCTGTCTCCTCAAGAATATCCAATGCATACTTACGTTGAGACAAATTAATTCCATCCTTGGATCTTGCTACCTCAATACCCAAAAAATACCGAAGCTTACCCAAATCTTTAGTATGAAACTGACGCTGTAAGAATAGCTTCAACTCATCAATACCTTTCTGATCATCTCCAGTAATAATGATATCATCTACATACACAATCAACACTATTTTCCCACGCTCTGACTGAAGAGAGAATACAGAGTGATCTGAATGCAATCGACGCATACCAAACTGCAGTACAGCCTCACTAAACCGACCAAACCAAGCTCGAGGGGACTGCTTCAGACCATACAAAGCTTTGCGAAGACGACAAACCCGAGAACACTCCCCCTGAGCAACAAACCCAGGAGGTTGCTCCATATAGACCTCCTCGAGCAGAGCACCATGTAAGAATGCATTCTTGACATCCAATTGGAATAAGGGCCAACCCAGATTAGCAGCAAGATAAATAAGAACCCGGATAGAGTTTATCTTGGCAACCGGAGAAAAGGTCTCTGCATAATCAACCCCATATGTCTGGGTATAGCCTTTGGCCACAAGGCGAGCCTTATACCGCTCAACAGTGCCATCCGGATTAAATTTGACAGTGAATACCCAACGACAACCAACAATAGTTTTACCAGCAGGAAGAGATACCAACTCCCAAGTGTTATTATGATGAAGAGCAGACATCTCATCCTCCATTGCTTTGCGCCACTCAGACACAGATAAGGCCTCCTGAACAGTGGTAGGAACAAAAACGGAAGAAACCGAAGGAGTAAAAGCACGAAGGGAGGGTGATAAATGATCATATGAAACAACCTGAGCAATAGGATGGAGAGTGCATGAACGAATACCTTTACAGTGGGCAATAGGAAGATCAAGGTTGTCTGGATTCCGCAACGGAGGGGAAGACGGAGCGGCGGTGGGCGAAGGTGGTGCTGTTTGCTCAGATGGCTCAGGGTGAGATGGTGCTGGCTGAGAGGACACTGGTTGGTCAGACTGAGATTGCTCAGGCTGAGATGACACGGGTGGTAGTTTAGGACGGCGAGCATACACCTGCAAAGGTTTCGGCGAAGAACCGGCACCAGACGTGACAGGCAAAGGTGGGGACGAAGAATCAACACCAGACGGGACAGCTAGAGGAAACACAGACTCAGACACAAACCGATCATTGGGAGTGACAGACTCCGAATAAAACGGGAGAGACTCATTAAAGGTGACATCAGCACACACAAAATGACGACGTAAAGATGGAGAATAACACTTATACCCTTTCTGAGTCCGAGAATATCCAAGAAAAATACACCTAATGGAGCGAGGGTCAAGTTTGCTCCGGTCAGGATCCAGAGCATGAACATAACACGTGCACCCAAAAATTCGAAGGGGTAATGAGTGGAGGGGACGACCGGGAAATAAGACCGTATGGGGTATCTGACCTTTAAGAACAGTAGAGGGCATACGATTAATCAAATAGCAGGCGGTAAGAACCGCGTCACTCCAATAAGACTTAGGAACTTGCATTTGAAATAACAGTGCACGCATAACTTCTGATAAATGTCGAATCTTGCGTTCGGCAACTCCATTTTGTTGTGGAGTTCGAGCACAAGAGGACTGGTGGATAAGACCGTGATCATCAAAAAACTGAGAAAGAGTATTTTTAAAATATTCACTGGCATTATCAGAACGAAATACGCGAATGCAAGTATCAAACTGGGTTTTGATTTCCATATAAAACGACTTAAAAATAGAAGATAAGTCGGACCTCTTTTGCATAAGATAAAGGTATGTGACACGAGAGAAATCATCGACAAAAATAACATAATATTGAAACCCAAACAAGTTAGGAACATGCATTGGGCCCCAAATATCAGAATGAACTAGCTCAAAAGGGCGTGACACACGACTCTCAATCCGAGGATAAAAAGACACTCTATGATGTTTGCTAAACTCACATACTTCACATGGCAAAGCATCAACACGGCTACATGAAGGTACTAGCCTTTTAAGGTTCTGAAGAGAGGGATGACCAAGATGACAATGATGTTGATATGGTGACACTGATGACTGAAGAGCAACAGAGGTAGGGTTAATATCAGCGGAAAAATAATACAGGCCACCACGTTCAACACCGCCACCAATCTTCCTCCCCGTCTTGAGATCCTGAAACACACAACCATTAGGAAAGAATGTGACAGAACAATTCAAAGATTTGGTAAGTTTACTAACAGACATTAGATTTAATGGAAAACGAGGAACTTGGAGTACGGAGTCCAAAGTGAGAGAGGAAGTAACATGAACAGAACCCAAACCAGTAACATTGGTGGTAGAACCATCAGCTAAGGTAACACGAGATGGCTTACTGAGAGACTGACGATCCAAAAGAACATTAGAAGTACCAGTCATGTGATCGGATGCACCAGAATCAATAACCCAATGAGTAGAAGACAAAGAAGACGCAATGCAAGCAGCGGAGGAACTTGTCTGAGATAGCGTAGCAGTGGATGAAGAACCCATAGATGAAGGCTGACTTGACACAAGGCGTTGATACTCCTCTGCAGAAATAGTCACCATAGTGTTGGCATAATGAGTAACCGGCCCCATATTCTTGGAAGAAGTAACCTGATGAGCCTGAGGAAAACCATGAAGATCATAACAATACTCCACTGACTGACTTGTACCCCCACAATGAGTACAAAATCGGGTGCCATGACCACGACGAAAACCAGAACCACCTCCCTTTGACATTCGACCATAACTAGAACCTCCAGAACGAGAGTCACGACCACCAAAACTACAACCACCAACAACACCAGAAACAACTGAAGCAAATTCCATAACCAAACCCAAATAGTAACACCAAATTCACCAATGAACGACGACCAATCAACTGATCAACCACCACTCAAAAGTCACTACACTGTCAAACTCCAACTATGAACAACAACTAGTCAACTATACGAGACCCAATTATGGAGAAGAGTTTGCCCAATTCATACTATCTCCAAGTACCAATGAAAGCAACAGCTTAAATTCCCAACTTCGTCAATTATTTCCAGACCATGAAAACTCAAATCAAGTCTTCCAAGTAACCTCCGCAGATGAAGAGCAACAGATGCAATACAAAACAAATAAAACCAACAACTGAGGAAGTCTTAGTTTATCAGTTTATGTCAAACCGGACAAACCAGAGGCCAAACCAGAGGCCAAACCGGACAAACCAGAGACCAAACCGGAGGCCAAACCAGACAAACCAGAGAAACCAGAGGCCAAACCAGCGGTGGGGAGCAACAGAACCAGAGGAACCAGCGGAACCAGAGGCCAAACCAGCGGAACAGCAACAGAACCAGAGGCGGAACAGCAACAGAGGGTGCGAAACCAGCGGTGGGGAGCAACAGAACCAGAGGCGCGGCAGATCAGAGGTGCGGC
The DNA here is from genome assembly GCA_019985065.2 of Arctostaphylos glauca. Classification (NCBI taxonomy): domain Eukaryota; kingdom Viridiplantae; phylum Streptophyta; class Magnoliopsida; order Ericales; family Ericaceae; genus Arctostaphylos; species Arctostaphylos glauca. The sequence continues at coordinate 26,878,682 of JAHSPW020000001.1, read as the reverse complement.
ACATCAGAGGTGCGGCAGATGGAGGCGGAACAGCATCAGAGGTGGAACAAATCAGAGAGTGCGGCAGATGGAGGATGCGGCAGATCAGAGGTTGCGGCAGATCAGAGGTGATTTAGGGTTTAGGGTTACGGCTAGGTTTAAGGTTACGGCTTGGTTTAGGGTTTAGATTTAGGGTTTATCTAGGCTAGGGTTAGGAGGGCTAGGGTTAGGGTTTAATTTCTAGGGTTAGGGTTTAACTAGGGTGGAATACGATCCATGGCTCTGATACCATGTTAACAGAGATAAGAGAAAGTGTATAGGGTGTTAACCAACCCCAACACACAAGATCTTTATTTATATTATGAAATGACTAGAAACATCACTTAGCTAACCAATGTGGGACAAGTACTAAATAAGCTATTCTAACAGTTAAAAGTGATGCAGTTTAGCATGGACTTGTCTTCTCCTTATTAGTGTCCCTGCTGCATAGTTGAGCATATCTCTGATGTAAAATATTAACGTACAAGCTATGTTGATTGCCTTATCTAGGCTTATAAACGGGTACTCGACAAGCCAGTAACTGAGCTTCGAGAAGCAGGGGTCTGCATGCGTGAAAACCCTTTCTATGTTGATACCGTCCGCAGGTAAGAAGATTACCTGTTCCATTGTCACCTTGTATCTACGATTACGTACTAAGATTTCTAGGCTGCTTGTTATACAAGCAATGAGCACGTAGTTATTTGCAAGAGACAAAAACAAAGAATTCAAAGACTGGCTAAATAATTGTTTTTTATTTCTTGTTTAAGCTTCCGAGATAGAAGGTACGAATACAAAGGACTCAATAAGGTTTGGAAGGGAAAGTTGTCAGAAGCGAAGTGCAGTGGAAATTCTATAAAGATCCAAGAAGCACAAGTATGATTGCTAGAGCTTGCTTGTTTCTTTTTCTTTCCCTTCATTTGAACATCCTAAAGTATAGTAACCTTGAGATGGTTTCTAAATCCTCCTTTAGTCATTGGTAACTGGCCTGGCTCACTAATGTTTGCAGGATATGGTAGTACTTTATGATTCACTGCAACTGGCTCACAAATGTATTTTGAATTCCTTCTATGGATATGTCATGCGCAAGTGAGTTTCTCTTAATATAAAGTTGTGTCAGTTATAAATGGTTTGGTTTCCTCTATGGCCCTTGATGCTTTGAAATCAGTTATATATTTCATGGTTTTCATTGCAGGGGTGCAAGATGGTACTCTATGGAAATGGCTGGAGTTGTTACATATACTGGTGCAAAAATAATCCAAAATGCACGTTTACTCGTTGAAAAAATTGGCCGACCACTTGAATTAGACACAGATGGTATCTGGTGTGCTTTACCCGGGTCGTTCCCGGAGAACTTCACTTTTAAAACAAAGTATGCTTTTTGTTTTCTCCAACCACATGAGATTTGTTTTTCTTTTTTCTTTTGTGAATTTCTGATGCATCATCCTTGGCGTCACTTAGATTTGAAAGAATTCAGCCACTGTTCCTTTTGCATGGTGTGTTTAAGACGCTGAGTATCTTTTTGCTGTACGTGTATTACAGAGACTCAAAGAAGAAGCTGACAATTTCATATCCTTGTGTTATGCTTAATGTTGATGTGGCGAGGAACAACACAAATGATCAGTACCAGGTCAGATGAAAACCAACCTTATTTGATTTCTGATTCTACTCCATTCACATGCATTAGCAAGAGTTCTGCTTCACGCAAGTTAAAAAATGTTTTTAAGTGTGTTTAGTTTGTGAAGCATCATGCAGATCTCTGTATATGACTCACTGCTTCCAACTGCTATTTCTTGTAGACGCTCAAAGATGCAGTTAATAGAACATATGCTACGCACAGTGAATGCTCAATCGAATTTGAAGTGGATGGACCCTATAAGGTAAATGCGATGACTGGTGGTTGATAAGCTGATTTCAAACCTTGACTTTGTTTGTTATAATGGCTATCTATTTATAAATTTGGTGGTTTATCTTTCCTCATATTCAATGTTGGGGTCCAATTTCTGGCATGCAGGCAATGATTCTTCCAGCTTCTAAGGAAGAAGGAATTTTAATTAAGAAGCGCTATGCTGTTTTTAACGATGATGGAACTCTGGCAGAGCTTAAAGGTTTCGAGATCAAGCGTAGAGGTGAGCTGAAGCTCATCAAAGTTTTCCAGGTACCTATGTTGCTTCCAAAATTGGCTGGGTTGGCCCTTTCTCTACATTTGTTATGCATTTGGAGGGATATATTAATCATGCTATACCTGTCTTGCATTAGTTCAGGGATTTGTTCTGACCAGGGGCGGAACCCCATTAGGACCGCCCCCCTCCCAAAAAAAAATTCAAAAATATTTAGGTATAAATTTTAAAAATTATAAAAAATTGCATTTCGGGCCCCCCAAAATACATTCGGCCCCCCTCTTCCCCCCCCCCCCCCCCCCCCCGGCAAAAAAAAAAAAAAAAAAAAAAAAATTCAACCCCTCCCCTTCCCCCATCCCCAAGTTCAAATCGTGGTTCCGCCCATGGTTCTGACTAATCATTAGATATACCTGATGACCTAAGCTGATTAAGATAATGACTTTGCTTGAACCATGTGAGCCAAACGTAAAACAGGAAAAGTACTCTCTATCATGATTTTGAAGTCTGAGGAAGGGAAACTGCCATGAAGTAAATGTAGTAGAAGTTTAAGTCAACCTATTACTGCATACTATAAAATGGAGTTCAACCAAGGTAAGTTTGGAATGTGTGTGGCATAACTTAATAGAGGCGCTCTTTCCTCCAAAACTTTAGTTGTTTGTGGCCATGATACTGTCAATCATATGTCTGCGGCAGGGGAAGATAATAAATTACCAAATTGTCTGGAGCCTTTATTTTAGCAGAGAACTTTCACTCTCTCTGTATTATGATTGCATGGCCCTGGACCAAACTAACAGTGTTACAGCAATCATTCTTTGCTTGCTCCAGGAATGGAAGTCATGATGATGCATGTCTTTTTGTGTAGGAACTTGAACATCAAAACAACCAACCCATGATGAAATGTTTCGAGCACATGCACGTGTAATTCTTACCTCACAAGACAATGACTTGGCATGCTCTTTTATTATCTAGAAGCAAAAAGCGTTGCAACATACTTATGTCTTCCATGTTTTGCATGTTTTAATTGTGTTTTGTTACAAATAGCGTCAAGCGTCATCCTAATACATGTATAATTAACTTTGCTTCTGAAATATGATGTCTAAACATCCACTCTATGGGAGGGAAGATATGGAACCCAGGGCAATAAAACAACAAAGAAAGTGATTCCATCATTCCATATCCTAAGTTCCTAATCACAATGTCTTGGGTCCTGTAACTAGGCTCTATCAACAATTAATGATAACAAAATGATAAATATAACCAAATGAAAAAGATAGTGATAACCAACAATAATCCTTAAAAAGGTCAATTCCAAAAGTACAAAATAAATGTGCTAAACCAAAATCAGCCATGGGCCCATACGTGAGTTGGCCCTTCAAGTGTCGTCTGACCAAGGATACCAGATTGGGTCTCTGGTGTTGAGAGCGCTAAACTCATGAACATGGGCCCAACACCCTAGTGTCCGCACCAAAGTATAACCTCGATTACCTTAACACCATCCTCAATGTTCATAATCAAAGAGGATCCCCCTGGAATTTGCTGGCATCTCAATTTGCTAAATAGCCACTTATGTGATTGCTGGCTAATGAAATATCCATTGACCATCCTCACCAGCTAAACACCAGATCTAACACAAACTAAAAAAATTAGGCGGCAGCCCTTCCGGTGAACTATGGATGAAGGATGAATCGATGATCGAATCCGTGGTCATCATACCTTTTTCCCAGTAGAAAAGGAGCATGAGGAGGAAATTGGAAAGAATTATGTCCTTTGTTGACTTTAGATATTTGCTATACTGTCCAAATGCATTGCCTACCATAGCTGGAATATCGTGCTGCCTTATGATTTATGCTCTAGAACTATACTGTCTTTGAATGCTTTCTGTTTATGTCATCTCCAAATCTAGGTATAGATTGTTAACTTCTAGCGTGGAATACTTTCTTTGTCTGCAGGCTGAGCTTTTTGACAAATTCCTTCATGGATCAACCTTAGAGGAATGCTACTCTGCGGTTGCATCTGTTTCCAACCGTTGGCTCGATCTTCTTGATGTATGTGAAAAAACAAAGAAAATAGAAAAAAGAAGAATTGTTTGTGTGGCAGTCAAAACACTCTGTACCAAGCATCTTCTAAAAGTTGAAAAACTTAACTATTCAAATGTTCTCTTCTTTTGGTTACTGAAGAATGTTGATGATTTTATATTTTAGTCATGGATCAAAAGAGAAGAGTCGTAATCAACTTTTAATTTTCTCAGAATCAAGGGAGGGATATTGCGGACAGCGAGTTGCTTGATTATATATCAGAATCAAGCACGATGAGTAAGTCCTTAGCAGACTATGGCGAACAAAAGTCATGTGCAGTAACCACTGCAAAACGTCTTGCTGATTTTCTTGGTGATGCGATGGTCAAAGATAAAGGACTACGTTGTCAATATGTAGTTGCATGTGAGCCAAAGGTAAACTATGGGTCTTCAACTTAAAATAGTCTACGAGTTTGTGGACCCTTTAAATGATCACTGGAAAGCTAATTGTTCTTTCTTTCGGTGGTGCTTTCGTTGTTTCTTTGAAGTTACTTAACTGGAAGTTCTGTCTCAGGGGACAAGTCCTTGTAGATATAAATCCCTTTTATTCTTTCTATGGTACTTGAAAATTTGTTTAAAAAAAAAAAATGACATTAGCTCATATAAATGCTTGAAGAGAATCCTATGATGCACGCGTGATTGGGGCCTAGAAACTTAGTGAAATTAGAATGTTCCATTGCTTCAGCTTATTGGATTTACATTTTTCATTCAGTGCTACGGTTGTCTCTTATTCTTGTGATCTTACATTATCCAATATCAATCTGTTGGCTTTCCTTTTTTCTTTATTGTGTAAAGTTGTTGACACTTCAAGATTGTCTGAATGTCAATGCAAGCAGGGATTACCAGTAAGCGCCCGTGCTGTTCCTGTAGCAATATTTGAAACTGATCCTGGTAACAATTTTTGTCAGTTGTCTTGTTTGGACGACAATATTCTGTTGCACAAAAGAGAAACAGCACTCATGTACATTTCTGTATATGCCTTTTGCAGAAATAGTTAAGTTTTATGTGCGGAAGTGGTGCAAGATTTCATCAGATGTTGGTATTCGCTCCATTATTGATTGGTCATATTACAAGCAACGGCTTAGTTCAGCAATTCAGAAAATTGTGACCATTCCTGCTGCAATGCAGAAGGTGCCAATCCTTACTCATTCTTATCAGTTGGAAACTTGTTTTCGAACCTAATAGTTTGTTGGTCTTCTTCAGGTTGCAAATCCTGTACCTAGGGTAGTTCATCCTGATTGGTTGCATAAGAGGGTTCGTGAGAAGGAGGACAAATTTCGTCAGAGGAAATTGGTTGATGTTTTCAGCTCATTGAAGAAGGATGGTGACATTAAAATAAATATTGATCCTACGACCACCAACCAAATAGCGGATGAAAAGAATGTTGATGATTTGGAGGACTTCAAGCACGGAGGCAGAACTTCTGTCACTGGACCTAGGTCTATTATTCGTTATGAAGTCAATAACAGATTGCATCCGGTTAAGGCAAGCTGTCAAGTAGATTCTTCACAGAAACAAAACGATAGTGGCGGAAGTGTGCGTCAACCATTGTCACCGATGCAACACAATACTATAAACTTAGAAGATATTGACAGAAATGTGGATTATCAAGGATGGCTTGAGATAAGGAAGAGAAGGTGGAAAGATACTCGCGAGAAAAGGAAGAGGCAAAGGTACACCATATGTCGGTCTTGTGACTTGTTACTGTTCTTACAAATGAAGATGGTAGAGATCATGCTGAGAGCACTCAGATTTTCACTAAATTTCCTTCTGCTGTCTCTTCCCTGATATTTTATTATCTTATTAGCAACAAAGCGTATATCCCTTTGTTATTTCCCTTGTTGAAAAAGGTTTCAATGAATAGTAGCTGTGCAGTCCTCCTTGCTTTCATCATCTAGAACTTCCCTCTGGGATCAATCCTCCTGGTTAGGTGAAAGCCCTCTAGAGTGGAACTGTCCTATAGATGGCCCTAAATTTTTTTCAGGCTTTGAGTGCCCACAAAAGAAAACTACTTTCTCAATTCTTTTGGAATCCTTTCCTTTTGAAAACCAAAACTATCAACTTCTTGGGAGTCTTCTATCATCTTTACTTATCTTAAAAATTGGATCAGGTCCCTCCTATGCTTATTCAACTATTTTATTGGTTCTTGTGATCCCAGATGTGGCTGTTGTACTCATTCACCGAATTTTGATAGATTAACTTCTACTCGTACTATGTCCAGGTTGGGCAATTTGAAGGCAGTAAACCAAACTAATGGTGCTCTAGGGATGCCAGGTAGTTTGATAAATCAGAAACAAACTCAGAGAAAAGCTAGGGTCAATTCCTATTTTGAGAGGCATGAATTAGCCCTTGCGCGCTGTCACTGGCAGGTGATGTGTGTGTTAGTGCTGCTGAGAATTTAATGAGTAGATGTTTTTGTCTGCTGAAGTAATCTTTGTCTGATACAGATAGTTCAAATTGTACCGAGTTTGCAACATGGTCAGTATTTTGCCTGGGTTGTTGTAGAAGGAGTCATGCACAAGATTCCTATTAGTGTACCCCGAGCATTTTACCTCAACTCGAAAGCTCCTATAACAGAAGAATTTCCTGGAAGGCGTGTCAACAAGATTCTTCCTCATGGACGGCAGAGCTATAATCTGATTGAGGTACATGTGTTTGCACACCTGTAGTTAGAACTGCAGTCCAGCAGAATCTATTGCCGTCATGAAGAGGTTTTTGAGGTCTTATTTGCTTTTCATTTTAATAGGTCCAAATTGATGAAGATCAATTCAAGGCAGAAAGTAAGAAACTTGCTGCTCATCTCGCAGATCCAGAAGTCGAGGTCAGAATACTCAACCAGGATATCCGCCCATTGTAGGATACATTATTAATTCAAATCAGGAGTTAAGAACACTATTACTAGGCAAAAGCTTTTCTTAGTTTTCATGATATGAGTGGTATGAAGGTCTTTCCGGTTATTAGAGTACGTGTAACATCAAGGAGTTCCTTCTCACGTTCATCTTTGTATTTGCTTTGCTTGTACTAGTTCCTCTTTTGAGCAGGTTGAGTATTGCATTTTTTAGTTTTTACAACTTGGAGAGCTCGTCCCACATTGATTAATTATTACCTCCAAAAACTAGCATATGAGCCTGGGTGGCCTCTCTACTCATTGCCAACTGGTTTTGAATTAGATGCTTTAACAACAACAGTTAAACATATTTTGGAGTTTATTATAACAATTTCAATTTTCCTTGAATGGCTGCCTTTGACCAGGGAATATATGAGACCAATATGCCCTTGGAATTTAATGCCATCCTTCAGATTGGTTGTGTTTGTAAAGTGGATAAAGCAGCTAAGAAAAGAAATCCCCAGGATGGCTGGACTGTGGATGAGTTACATATGAAGACTACAACTGAATGCTCTTATCTGGAACAGTCATTCTCTTTCTTCTACTTGTATCACAGGTAAATTGTGGTTTTACATAGAAGCAGTGACATGAATATGCTCCATTCGGTTTCTTCATTGTTGAGATATTCTCATTCTGTTATAATTAGAATTTTAACTTTGGTTTTTTGAGAGTTCAAGTATTTTATGTATTTGTTGCGGGTGTGTTCGTTTAAGGATTTGGAAAATTTTTTCCCAAACAAATTTCTGGAACAAATTTCTCAAACATTTTTACTTTTTTTCCTGTTAGTGAGATGGAAAAGAAAGAGAGAGAGAGATAAAAGTGTATTGGATGATTAGCATACTAACACACGAGCTTTATTTATATTAAGTGCGTAGACTACATGTTTTCTCTTGTAAGCAATGTGAGACTAAACTAATTACTTTAATCTAATATTCTAACACTCCCCCTCAATCTGGAGAATAGATATCAATAAGTCTCAGCTTGTCAGAAAGTAACTCCAGCCGTGGTTTGAACAACGGCTTAGTAAACATATCGGCTAACTGGGCATTGGTAGATACAAAAGGAGTAGCAATAACACCACTGGTTAATTTCTCTCGGACAAGATGACAATCTACTTCGATGTGTTTAGTTCTCTCATGGAAAATTGGATTGGAGGCTATGTGAATAGCAGCTCGATTATCACAATATAGATTTACAGGCAACTGTACTGGAAACCCGATTTCCTCAAGGAATGAACGTATCCACACAATCTCACAAGTCGTGTGAGCCATGGCTCTATATTCGGCCTCGGCACTAGATCGCGCAACTACTGTCTGCTTTTTACTTTTCCAATTGATAAGATTTCCACCAAGGAAGATGCAATATCCTGTAGTAGATCTCCTATCGGTTGGACTTTCTGCCCAATCAGAGTCAGTGAAGGCCTCAACTCGCAAGTGCCCACTAGTGCGATAAAACAGACCACGTCCCGGATGGGTCTTCAGATACCTCACAATTCTTAGAACAGCCTCTCAGTGTGGAAGACGAGGAGCGGACATAAATTGGCTAACCAGGCTCACTGCAAAGGAAATATCCAGACGAGTAACCGTAAGATAATTCAGTTTTCCAACCAAGCGACGGTACTGATCAGGACTAGAAAGTAATTCCCCTTGATCAACGCACAATTTGATATTAGGATCCATAGGAGTCTCGACAGGCTTTGACCCTAGTAAGCCAGTTTCTTCGAGAATATCCAGCTCATACTTTCTCTGTGATAAATTAATACCTTCTTTAGACCGAACCACCTTAATACTCAAGAAATATTGTAATTTTCCCAAGTCTTTGGTATGGAACTGACGCTAGGGATGGCAACGGGGCGGTTCGGGGCGGTTATCCGGATAACCGCCCCGATACCCGAATGGAATACCCGAACCGAACCTGCCCCGATACCCGAATGGAGGAAGAGGGGGTGCTCCATAACCGAACCAAACGGGGTTCGGGTATTCCCCGAACCGAACGGGTACCCGAATGGGGTTATAAAATAATTAATATATATATATATATATATATTATATTATATTATATTATATTATATTAATTATTTTTTATATATATATATATATAGGACCTGGGGTTATAAAATAATTTATATATATATATATATATATATATATATATATATATATATATATATATATATATATATAAAACGACGTCGTTTAATTTCGGTTCGGTTCGGGTTCGGTTCGGTTCGGGTAACAGTTCGGTTATTCTTCTAACCATAACCGAACGGGTATTTGTTTGTTCCTACCATATCCATACCCACGGGGAAAAAAACGGTTACGGTTCGGGGAAAATTAAGCGGTTCGGTTCGGATAACCATCGGTTCGGTCCAAATTGCCATCCCTAACTGACGCTGTAGGAACAATTTTAGATCATCATTGCCTTTCTTATTATCACCTGTAATAATAATGTCGTCTACATAGACAATCAACAGTATTCTCCCTTGGTCAGATGCGAGAGAGAAGACAGAATGATTAGAATGACAGCGTTTCATACCAAACCGAAGGACAGTATCACTGAACTTGCCAAACCAAGCCCTCGGAGATTGTTTTAACCCATATAGAGCTTTCCGAAGGCGACATACGTGCGAGGACTCCCCCTGAGCAACAAATCCAGGTGATTGCTTTATATAAACTTCCTCGGCCAGGTCGCCATGTAAGAAGGCATTTTTGACATCCAACTGAAAAAGGGGCCAGCCAAGATTGGCGGCAAGAGAGATAAGAAGATGAACGGAGCCGGGCTTGACAACTGGGGAGAAAGTTTCGGCATTGTCGACACTATAGGTCTGAGTATAACCATTGGCCACAAGATGAGCTTTATAGCGCTCAACCGTCCCATTAGGATGAAATTTAACAGTAAACACCCAGCGACACCCAACAGTAGACTTTCCAGGCGGAAGAGAGACTAATGTCCAAGTATGGTTGGTGTGAAGAGCAGTCATTTCCTCCTCCATAGCTATCCGCCACTCAGAAATAGACAGGGCTTCCTAAACAGTGTTAGGAACAGAAATAGAGGAAACAGAACAAGAAAAAGCACGCAAAGAGGGTGAAAGGTGATCAGAAGAAACAAACTGAGCCAGAGGGTGAGAAGTAGTACAAGAACGAATACCTTTGCGAAGAACAATGGGCAAGGAAGCGGGAGATGGAGGGGCCGGAGAAGGAGATGGCGGTGGAGACGGATCTCGAGAAAGAGGAGAGGAATCAGCAGCGGGTGGAAGCGGAGCCAGAGAACTTTTGGGACGGCGAGTATAGACCTGTAAATGTGGGGGCGGAAAGGGGTCCAAAAAGGGCATGGGAACAGGCGGTGCCTTAGAAGAGGAAGGAGAACCTGCAAAATAAGAGACAGACTCATAGAAAGTAACATCGACACAAATAAACTGACGACGAAGGGTGGGTGAATAACATTTGTAGCCTTTTATGAGTGCGGGAATAACCCAAAAACACACACTTGGTTGAACGGGCATTAAGTTTATCCCTACCAGGATCCAGGATATGAACATAACAGGTGCACCAAAAAACCAGAGGGGGAAGAGGGTATAGTGGACAAGTAGGGTAAAGTAAAGTATATGGGATTTGGTCATCTAAGATAGGAGGCGACATCTGATTAATGAGAAAACCGGCAGTAAGGACGGCATCACTCCAATAAGATTTGAGAATCTGCATGTGCAACAAAAGAGCACCGGTGACATTCAATATGTGGCTCGATTTGCGTTCGGCAACTCCATTTTGCTGTGGAGTGCGAGCGCAAGAGGACTGATGTAAGATCCCATGTGCATCCAAAAACTGTGATAAAGATTGATGAAAATATTCACGAGCATATTATCAGACCGAAACAGGCGAATAGGCACACCAAATTGTGTTTTTATTTCCTCATAAAATGATTTAAAAATAGAATACAACTCAGTCCGGTGTTGCATAAGATAAATATAAGTAGCACGAGAATAATCATCAACAAATATTACAAAATACTGAAAATGAGAACGTGAGGGGACCCGCATAGGACTCCAAATATCTGAATGAACTAAATGAAAAGGACTGGACACATGACGTTCTTCTCGTGGAGAGAAAGAAACACGACGATGCTTACTAAACTCACAAGCTCCACAAGGAAGCAACTCGACACTACGACATGAAGGGACCGGCCGTTTAAGGGTGTAAAGCGACGGATGGCCAAGGCGACAATGGTGTTGGTAAGGTGAAATGGTGGATTAAAATGCAACAGAGGGAGACGGCTCGTCATCCAAAACGTAGTATAGACCACCGCGTTCAACACCGCCACCAATCTTTGTCCTCGTCCAGAGATCCTGAAAGATACACGAATCAGAAAAAAAGGTGATTGAGCAGTTTAAAGATTTGGTAATTTTACTCACAGACATAAGACTAAAAGGAAAGCGAGGAACATGTAAAACAGAGTCTAAACAAAAAAAAAGAATTTAAAGTGACTGAACTCAAACCAGCAATAGGAGTAGTAGAGCCATCGGCTAAAGTGACACGAGAAAATGTCCCAGAGGGACGACAATCAGACAAGGCAGTAGGAGCACCAGTCATATGATCAGTAGCCTCAGAGTCAATGACCCACGGAGATTTGGAAGCAAGATAGGCAGAAGGTGGACCTGTCTGAGCAAGCGTAGCAGTAGAGGTGGAATTCTGAGCAGACTGATATTGCTGATACTTTTCCTCTGGAATAGTAACTACACGAGGAGCGGTACTGGAAGAATACTGTATATTTTCATCCTCAGAAATTGTGACCTGGTGAGCAGAAGGGCGACCATGGAGATCCCAACAATAGTCAATGGTATGATTATCAGCGTTGCACCAAGTGCAATTACAAGACCCCGGCCCACGGCCTCGGCCACCGCCTCTAGGGGAGCGACCGCCACGGCCGGAGTCGCAACTAGAACCGCGGCCCGAATTACGGTTGAACCCTCCTCGGCTTGAATCACGACTGATATTACCACGGCTGACTCCCCTTGATGGCAAGCCACCGTGGGTATAACCACCACGGGTAACTGAGAACTAGAAGTGGAACTAATGTTGCCCTGACTATACAACTGAAGATCTCACCAAGAGAGGGTAATGTCCGGTTACCTAGAAGCTAGGAACGGACAGAACCATAGGTAGGAGGCAAACTGGAGAGAAAGCGAGCAACAAATAGAGACTGGCGTTGGCGCTTCATAACCTGAATATCGGCAGAAATAGGCTCAGCAATCTTGAGCTCCTCACAAAGTCCACAAAACCGGCATAATGAAATTCCAATGTTTGGTCACCCATGGTCAAAGAGAAAAACGATTGATGAAGATCATAGGTTCGTTGAAAACTATTAATACCAGAATAGAGCTCCTGAGTCTGTTTCCAAACGTGCTTGGCGGTAGGTAAAAATATCAAAGGACCACTAATATGAGATCCCATACTATTCCATAAGTCAGTACGAATACGAGCATCTTCAGACTTCCAGGCCGGAAACAATGGACTGGTTTTGAGAGGAGGATCATCAGTAAGCCATTGGGAGGTGGAGTCGCCCTCAAAATATACCTCAACAGTTTTAGCCCAAAGAACATAATTCTTATCATTCAGAAGAATAGAGGTAATAGGCCGCCTGTCACGAAAGCGGGAAGAATTAGGAACAATTGGTGTAACATGAGAGGTGGCAGACTCAGATCTTTTTTCAGTGATTGTATCAAAAGACAATGAATAAGCCACACAGCCAAAAGGCAACCAAATAACCAACGACGGCCTCAAGCAATCAACCAAATAACGGGGGATAAAAATAGGGAGATCCGATCAAATAAAAAAGACATACAGAGCGCGATAATCAATCGCAAGGTGCAACGAAGAATGGTGCGAGAATCGAATCGACCACCAATAGCGGAAGCAAACATAATGAGTTAAGGAGAGCACATAGATCAACCAAAGGAGCAACAACAGCGGGAAACCAGCCACGAGGGAGGGCAGCAGGGGTTGGGCAGGGTGGGGGTAGCGGCTGGGCAACTGGGTTTGGCGGCTGAGTAGCAATGTTGGGTGGCTGGGCAGCGGCAGGAGGTGACGGCGGCAGCACTGGGCAGCGGCTGGGAGGGCGGCAACAGCATTGGGCAGCGGCTGGGAGTGGCGGGCAGGGGCTGGGGGTGGCGGGCGGCAGGTGGCGGCTATTGGTTTAGGGTTTTGGTTGAAAGAGGGTTAGGGTTAGGGTTAGGGTTTATGGTTGCTTAGTTTGGGAATATGGTGGAATCAGAACTCGCTCTGATACCATGTTAGTGAGATGGAAAAGAAAGAGAGAGAGAGATAAAAGTGTATTGGATATTAGCATCCTAACACACGAGCTTTATTTATATTAAGTGCATAGACTACATGTTTTCTCTTGTAAGCAATGTGGGACTAAACTAATTACTTTAATCTAATATTCTAACATTCCCAAACAACTTCATCTCTCTATAAAAAAAGAGAGAGAGAGACACCTCGAAAACGCCAAAAAAATTTTAACTCCCAGATTTTTTCTGAAACACTTATACCAAACAACATCTCAGAGTTTTTTTTCCAAAAATTGTTTCAGAAACACTCAAAATGAACACACCCTTAGTTTGAGGTAGAAATCTCACTTGTGTAATAAGGTCTGGGCATGGGGTCTATTTGGGTGCAGTATCCCTGGATGTAGATATCATCAGATGTCGCTTTTGATTCATTCTCATCTCCACATCACTAGTATTACGTATATATTTTTCTATTTTCTATTTGGTGTGCATTAGCAACAGGCTTTAGAAAAGAATTCTCAGATATTGCAAGGCTATATATAAACTTTAAGCTGACCCCATGTTACTACTGATTATTGAAGCATGTTTTGAGTGTAATCTGTCAATCTCCTTGGAGCGTGTTTAGTTTCTTCTTGAGTCATGAAGTTTTTCTTTCTATTTTGATGAGAGAAACTAAATCTGTCTATTTTTATCAGAGAAACAAAACTTGTGGTTCAAGCAAAGAAATTATTATTCTTGTAGTTCTTGACATTTGTAACTTTCATTTCAGCATCTCCGAAGGACGGGCTATATATGTTGGATACTTTCCTGTCTCTAAGACAATATCAGTTGTGGTGGTTAATCCTTTCCAGAATAAGGAACTATCACCGCATATTATTGAGAAGCAATTCCGTGAAGCTTGTCAAGCATTATCAGTTGAACCTTCCATGCCTAGAGATAGTACCAATTTTAAGGTGAATTCTCATTTTCGGCACATCACATTCTTTCCTTACTTTTTACCATGTGGGAGCTCTTATCTTTAGTACTTTGTTTTGTATGCTTCTTATTCAGGTGGAATATGTTGGATATGTCAAAGATGCCGAGAAGATTTTGCAAAGGACCATAACAGAATACAGGTTTTTCCTACAATTTATCATTCTTGATATTGGCAATCTTTCAAATACTGATAAGGAAATCGTATTTAGTTTTACTGTCAGCTAAGAAATATATGATGTGCATTGTGAAGAACATAAGATAGTGGAGAATGATTAGTTTTTTTCTTTTGGTGCAAAAAAAATGTTTTGAAGGTTTTCAGTTGGTTATGTTGGACATTATTACCAATTTTAATGGTTTGCACATGCGGCATCAAATTGCATAGTGTTTTAACTCGAAGTGAGAATTGGATAGACTTCACGTTTCCTCATATTAAAATACTTAATTTTGTGAAAAATTGACTAAATTTCTACCAATTTGTGCATTGATCTTTGCAGCATTAATGCTTTTTGCTGGTCAAGGGTAATACAACATGGATGTCAATAAGAGAATCTCGACGAATATTTTGTTTTTGAAAGAACTTAGACGCCACTATATATTAGTTGAAACTGAATACTGCAAGGGAGTTAATTTGGTCAGATTGGGTAACGGTATTTGATCCTAGAGGGAGCCAATGGAGAATAGGCAATACTCTTCAATATTTAAGCTACACAAATGCTTCAAATTGATTTATGATGGGTAGATAATGATGTTTCTCGATTTGGAGAAAGTTGTGGAGTTATGATTTTAATATCACCATTCAAACTGCTATTATTGGACGTCTTGTACGGAACTCTTTCGAATTTCTATGTAACTTGGCATGAGTTTCTTTCCTAATTCCAGGGGTTCGTTTAACAGTTCATTTTTCCCCATGTGCTTGTGATTATGTACTTTTAACTGCTTTCACAGGATGAAAGTTAATGACCTTGTATATTCAATTTGATTCACAGGCAACGGCATCATGTACCTGCAATTGCTGTAATTGAGTGCCCAAAAGTCCATACGATGAAGTCGGGTATACGTGCTCTGGACGATTTCCCATGTGTGAACATCCCTTGTAATGCCCGTGATAGTAACTATCAGGTAGTAAAATTTTGAAGTAGCTGCTGCTTCTCCTGCATCTACTGCTTTGTGATCATTATGTCTATCATGCATCTGGGTTAACACATAATCACTCTATTTTCCTGCCATATATAGGCTCTTGGGTGGCAAAATGTGGCATCAAAAATCGGAATGCATCGATGTGCTGCATCATCTCAGTGGTTGAATGAAAGAATTTCTCTTTCCAGATATGCTCATGTAAGATTTTTGATTCCATGGCCAATGCAATCCTTAGATGATAACGAATGCTTACTGAACTTAACTGTGCAGGTTCCGTTAGGGAATTTTGAACTTGATTGGCTCATGCATACAGCAGATATCTTCTTTTCAAGAGCGTTACGTGATCAGCAACAGGTTGTCTCTGGGTTCTTACCTTATAGTCCTATAGCAAACAGCTAGAAAATATTAGAACTCAAACTCAAGTTTTTTCATCTCCCATAACTCTTTTTTTTGGTCTGACGTTCCTTGTGCTAATTATGTTTGAGTTTACAGCGCTTTAGTTTACCATACTCATCATTGCAGTGCTGGCACTTCTATAATGAAGCATGTCTTTTATTTTAAGCCATGCCAGATCAAACTTTAAAAGAAACTAAAGTTCCATTCTATCAGGTACTTTGGATATGTAATAATGGAATTCCAGATCTTGGAGGTGTTAATGAAGAAGAGTCATGTTTTGCTGACGAGGTTAGTATGGGGAGTAGGTTGAATTGGTAGCTTTTGGTCATGCTGCTGTTGTGATCCACTTGGAATCGTTTGTGCTGGTCTGTGTAGCAAAGTCTTGCTTTTTTGCAACTAACTAGTCTTTGTTGTAAATTAGGTCAATCAACCTGTTCTTACTTATCCTGGAGCGTACAGAAAAGTTACAGTAGAACTAAAGGTGCAGGTCTCCCCTTATTTTCTGTGTCTATGTAAGATGATTGCAGACAGGCATCATATCAATTCATTTACTTATTTCCTTGTGCAGATTCATCACCTGGCTGTTGATGCGATTCTAAAAAGCAACCAGGTGAATGAGATGGAAGGAGGCGCCTTGTTTGGATTAGAGCAGGATTTTAATCCTGGGGCAAATATTGTAAATGAACGCTGTTGCTTTGACGAGGTTACCTCATGTGCACCTGCATTCCGTGTTCTCAAACAATTGATCCAAAGATGCCTCACAGATGCACTGACATCTGGAAATGTGTTCGCTGATGCAATATTGCAGCATTTATATCGATGGCTTTGCAGGTTGTAATCTTTACCTGTCGAACATGTATCTTGTTCTTGTCGCCTTCGATTATAACCATCCTTCTTTGTTGTACAGCCCACAGTCAAAACTTCATGACCCAGCTCTTCACCGTATGCTTCATAAGGTAAATGCTTATTCTATACAAGTTCGAAGGTTACTTTTTGTAACTTTTAATGTGAGCTCGAGGTCACTTTTAAGTGCAATAAATAGTTTATGCTAAAGTTGAATTGCAGTAGAAAAATTTCTCTTGTCAATAACTAGAAGGCAGAAAGATATTTCATGTTTTTCTGTTGTTTGTTTAACTTGACTTTTAAGTTTCTGTTAATTCAGTTATCTTGTCATTGTTCAATCTACGAGACATGGACTCATCTAAAACGGGACAAATACTTGTTGGTGACACTTAGAGTAGGGTATGTGATAAGTGTCCGCATGGGATGGTGTCCAGTATGAGTGGTTATACATTCGCTCATATTTGCTTGGGAATCAAGACTAAATTTTGTTTGGTTTATAGAACTCCAATATTGTGTATGGTATGCTGTGTTGCAGCTTGTAAGCATATTAGCCTAAAAAGGTAAATAAAAGCATTAAGGTAATAATATAACACGAAATGTCTATATTATTGGGTCCATATGCCCTTGGTCATATGAATTAGTTAAATCTGATGAAACGGGTACAACAGCTAATATCACTAGGATTGGAATACTGCATTATGTGCGTTAAGGAGAAAACTAAATCTAAAACGTAGTTAAACAAGCTTGGTTGACTGAGGATCGACCTTCAAATAGTGGTTTATAGAAAATTGTTACAAAGCAGAGTTTAATTTGATTACAATGGAAAACCTTCAAACCAAAGCTCAATTTTGACATACCCCAAAGTGTGGAAGATAGTATTCTTGCTTATTTCATTGATCCTCGACTCATTATAGGGAAAAAAACTGATCAAGGTAACATTATCTCTGTTTAAATAGGGTACTATTTCAGTTCAAGTATGCCTTCGGTGTATAATGGTTAAACGGGTGCGTGGTATGCTGAATATGTACCCGACAAGTAACTTTGGTTTCAGTAACACCATTATTTGTGAGTGGGTGCAGTTCCTCAGGAGATATACGACAATTGACGTGAAACAGTTAGCTGGTCTATAATTGGTTTAATTGTTTTAAATATGCTACTTGAGGGAAAATGAGTTCTTTTGTATTCTTGAAGTACAATGTTCCTTAATCAAGTTCTGTTTGGTTTCTCTTGTTTGTTATCTATTTTGAAAGGTCATGCAAAAGGTGTTTGCGCTGTTGTTGGCTGAATTTCGTAAGTTGGGTGCCACAATCGTATTTGCCAACTTTTCAAAAGTTATTGTGGATACAGGGAAGTCAGATTTATATGCAGCCAAAGCTTACTGTGATAGTTTACTCAAAACTCTGCAAACTAGGTTGGTCTTTATTTCAAGATTCCCAAGAGTTGTTATCAAGGGGTATACTTCTATTATCCTTTCCACTATAATCCTTATTCTTGTTGCAGAGACCTATTCGAGTGGATTGAGCTTGAACCAGTGCAGTTCTGGCATTCCTTGCTTTTCATGGATCAGGTTAGTAAATTATGGATTCTCGTCTATTTTCTACTTTGATTTGCTTGTAATTTCCCACTACATTCATCACGTATCCCGTTAGTTGGAAATTTTCTTCCCAATTTGAAGGGGTTAAAGTCAGTCCCTAGGGTAGTTTCAATGTGTGAGCACCATATACCACTAGTGCAACGAACCTTCTGACTGCCTTATTGTCTACCATTCAAATATATCTCAAGACAATGCACAAGGTATTCAAACAAGAATTCGTGCCTTCTGAGCTATAGATGAAAAATCACATTAAAATCCTTCCTTTTCTCCGGCTCATTTTGACGTGTAAATATCAAACTACATGAAGTTAAGTCACATAGGGAATACATAACCTATTACGTTTGGATCCTGCGTTATGAAATATAGTCGCTCTTTTAGTCCTTGTTCATGACCAATTTCGACATCACTGAAATGCAAGGTTAACTCTAAATATATAGACATTTAGATGGTTTTAGTGAGTAGTAAAACTAGGGATGTTAAGTTGTGTCTGCCTCTGTAGTTAACTTTTGGGTTCATCACAACATGGCAATAGGTGTAGTTGTAAAATGTAACTTTCATGATTAACCATCTTTATTGTTTTTGTTGTCATCGCTCTTCAGATATTAAGCATCTAGATGTAATTTAGCAATAAAAAGTTGTCTTCACAGCAATAAGATAGGGCTTAGGTGGCTTGGTGTCATTTCAAGGTGATTATAATACATCCAAAAATCTTGAACTCGATCTTCATTGGCAATCAGCACTGTGTTTCCTTAACACTAGTCCGATAAACTCAACCTCGGATTCCTTATACTTTTCTGAAAACAGAGTCAATTTAATGCTAGGATATAAAGGATATATAGCGCAATAGATCCCTGAAGCATCTCAATGGCTTCAGGATTAGGATGCGGTAGTGAGTTCTACGTTTATTCCACGTTCTGATAAATTTTTCTCTTTATAGTATAACTATGGCGGCATCCAGGCTAGACTGAATGGTGAATCATTAGAAGGTGTTTCTGAATCAGAAAACGGAGGCGAGCATGATGAATCTCAAGTAGATATTGTTTCAAGCTGGAATATTGCTGAAAACTTACCTAAGACAACTCAGGTAGGTCACCCATCTATGTTTTTCTGTTACAGGTACCACTATGAGAAAATTTGAGATTGAAATGTTTCTTATTATATCATTTACTACAGGATAATTAAATTGAATCATTTATTGCAAGCTTATACATATATCTATGATTTGTATTTTACTTCTATGTCAAGTTCTGACTGATGTCACCATTTTTTTGGCTGTTATACAGGATCACTTCATTTTGATTGTCTCAGAATTTATATATATACCCTGGAAATATGCACGAGAACAAACAGTAATTAGAGCATCTACTAGGGATGGCAACATATGCACTCCATCAATAACTGGTGCAGCTGCTGAAAATTTTGAGTCACACATGACAGAATATCTTAGGGAGCAGGTATGAAATGGAATCTTGCTGCAAAAGCTTGTACAAGTTTTAGATTCTCTCATTCTACTAAGGTTCTAGACATGTTATGTGTGTTTTGCAGATCAGCTCTTACTTCTCAGATAAACTTCTAAGGATTGTTCGTGATGCCATTCTACATAAGGGAATGAACAAGCCTAGTGCTGACCAACATATGTCATATGGGCATTCACTTGTCAGTAATATCCAAATGGGTGATCCTGCACTAGAGTTTATTAAGCATGTCTGTGCTGTCCTGGCTCTTGATCAAAGTGTTCAGCATGATATTCTGGTCAGTCTCATTTGAAGTACTTTTGCATCACATGCATTTATTAAGTTATTCAAGCAGTATTTTTTCATCTGTACGAACAAGTGTTTGGGATGTTATTGTATTCTTCTCCCGGTATTTTTTGGAGGAAGATCTGCAGCCAGTTTCAGTCTGATTCATTTCATTGTACCCATACCCCAGCCTTATTTTCATTTTTATCCTTCCTCCTATTGCTGTTTCCTCTGCTCTCTTTTCTTTTAACCTTTTATTTACAAGTCAAGCTGATGCAAGAAAAGCTTGTGTAGAAGGTGATATAACCCTATGGACAACTTATTTTTCTCAGTTCATTTGCTTAAATCTGTCACTATTCGTATTTATTTGTCTACTTTTTCCAACTATTTTGAGATTTATTGTATGTATATGACTGCATACTTTCAAATTGTAAAATCTGATGATTCTTGATTTGATCTTGGTTATTTTCCATACTACTCGTCCTAGGCTCCTGAAGTGGCATCCTTAAAACGCCTAGTTCAACTATTAATATGATGAATGCACAATAGGCATACTAATCCAGTGAACTTGAACAAATATTCCCGCATACTTTACAAATATAATTGCAGGCTAATGTTATGCTGTTTCTTACTATCCAAGAGAAGCTACACTCCTTGTGACAACTGGATCTGGCTACAGCAGTCGTATTTACTTTTTACTACTAGTTTAGTGATGTAATTATGCCTCCATGCAGATCATGAGGAGGAATCTCTTGAAATATGTGCGCGTGAAGGAGTTTGCTCCAGAAGCAGAATTTCACAATCAGTGTCTATCCTTCACTTTGCCAAATGTCATTTGCAGGTAAGTAGGCAACTAGTCTGCATTTTCTTTTGGCTCAGGGAACATGTCTAGGTTACTGCTATATAAATGAGAGACGTAAAAGAAGTGGTGGAAATAGACAAGTTATGACTTATGAGATTCGGTCTGATGAACAAACCATTGAGTCTTGGCAGAAAATCCCAGTGATCTGTATTTGAATCCTCGCCGTCCAGAATCTTGGGATCTGACTTTTTTTTTTTTGAAAATTATCGTTTTCGTTACTAGTTCATTATATAAGGAAAAGGGTGAAGTCAACACGTGAGAAATTTAGAAGGACAAGGGAGAAAGTCACCACGATGGAGTGACAAGCATTAAGGCACTATCCAAATATGACCTTCGAAGTCCAAAACGGGCTAACTTTTGAAGATGAGTATAAGGTGTAAGCATCCTTACAAAGTTAAACCTTTACCAAGGCTATGCTTGGAATTTGCCTTATTGATCTTGATTCTCGATGCTACCATGTCAACTTTCACCTAGGGGGCAGAAATCAGGGCTTCTCCTTGATTAGTGGTGGTATCCGACTTGTGTAGTTGCATGACGGTATTTGAAATGAATCTACTACAGAAAACGAGATACGAAGGAAGAAGAAGAGTGAAATCCTCTTATTCCAGCCCAACCCTAGATTACAATCAAATTTCCGATCCTCTCCAGGTACGCTCCAGCCTTATTTATACACATTTAGGAAGCTAGGATTCCTCTAACCGACTGAATAGGTTAGTAAATCACTAACCGCCTGAGTATGTTAGCTAACTAACTATAGGTGTATGTTAGCTAACAACCCGTCTTCACCAAATAGGTGTGTGACTCTAACTGATCTAACTGATATATGAAATAGGTAAAACGGCTAACTCTGATTTATTTAACTTCTGACTTTCTTCACCCACTTAGTCCGTGTAGCTCCCGCGCGTTTATAACATTCCTCACCCCTTAAAGAAGCCTTGTCTCAAGGCTGAAATTCTGGAAACTTGGAATGAAATTCATCATAGTCCATCCAGGTAGCATCTTCAGGAAACGATCTTGACCATTGAATCAACCACTGGGCAACAGCTTTGTTGTGACGTTTAATCATCCTTCGGTCTAGCACAGCTATAGGTTCCATTTGTATCACCCCATCATCAGTGATTGGGGGAAGAATAGGGGAAGGAATTACTTGTTGTCCCAGCTTCTTTTTTAGTAATGATACATGGAAAACCGGATGTATTTGAGCTGATTGAGGAAGATCCAGCTTATAGGCTACTGCTCCCACTTTTTCAATGATTAGGAAGGGACCATAGAAACGTGGAGAAAGTTTCATATTTCTGTGTAAAGCCACAGAAGTCTGTCTATACGGTTGGAGCCTCAGATAAACCCAATCACCCACCACAAATTCCCGTTCACTCCTTAATTTGTTAGCATAGTGCCTCATCCGGTTTTGGGCTATGAGTAAGTTGTCTTTCAGCAACCTTAGGATAGCAGCTCTCTCCCTTGTCCAATTTTCCACCGCAGCAACCGAAGAACTTTCGATATTCATAAAATTATGATCAGGTGGAGCTTGACCATAGACAGTATAGTAAGGCGTGGTTCTAATAGCAGAGTGGTAAGAAGAATTATACCACCATTCGGCTAAAGATAACCACCTAGACCACTGTTTTGGACAATCACCACACATGCATCTCAAGTAATTTTCCAAACATTTGTTTACGATTTCGGTCTGTCCGTCTGATTGGGGATGATACGCTGTGCTAAGGCATTGGGTAATTCCCAAAACCTTGCGTAACTCCTGCCAGAATAAGCTGGTAAACACCACGTCACGATCTGAAACAATTGAGTGAGGTAGGCCGTGTAACTTATAAACATTATCCAGAAACAATTGGGCTACGTCCTTAGCAGAGTACGGGTGTGACAATGGCATAAAGTGGGCGTATTTACTGAGTCTATCTACCACAACGTAGATTGTCGTCTTGCCCTGTGATGTTGGTAATCCCTCAATGAAATCCATTGAGATATCATACCAAACTCTTTCTGGAATGGGAAGTGGTTGGATTAATCCTGGTGAATGGACATTCTCCCCTTTGAACCGCTGACAGACCGAACATTCGGAGACAAAACGCTGAACATCCTTTCTCATTCCTTGCCAATAGAAAGTCCTCTTAATTCGCCTGGTAGTCTTATCAATGCCTGAGTGTCCTCCTGTAGAAGAAGTATGGTATGAAGCCAATAATTGTGTCCTGATATCGGTAGAAGTGCCCACTACCAAACAGCCTTTGTATGTTAAGGTACCATTAGCCCATAAGAAACCCGGATGAGCATTGGAATCCTGCTCTAATTCGGATATGACACGTTGTAATTGTGGATCAGTTTGCCAACTGAGTCTAATGGTAGAAAGCCAATTAGAATTAATGGTAAGCACTGCATTGAGGGTTGCATGATCAACAAACACATCCTCCCTTCGAGACAAAGCATCAGCCACCTGATTTTCTGATCCCTGCTTATAGATAATTTCATAATCATATCCCAGAAGTTTGGCAATCCATTTTTGTTGGAATGGTGTGGCGATCCGTTGCTCTAACAAGTATTTCAGACTGCGATGATCCGTTTTAACGATGAAATGCCTCCCCAGTAGATAGTGACGCCACTTAAGGACAGCTAACACCACTGCCATGAGTTCCTTTTCATACGTGGACAGAACCAAAAACTTAGCTGCTACTCCTTTACTCCAATATGCTATAGGGTGGTTCTGTTGCATTAAAACTGCTCCCAACCCTCTATCTGAAGCATCGGTCTCCACTGTAAATGTTTTCTCATAATCTGGAAGAGCCAGTACTGGTAACGTCATCATAGCTCGGCGTAGGGTATCAAAAGCCGTAGTGGATTCCTGAGTCCAATGAAAAGAGTCTTTTTTTAACAATTGTGTTAACGGAACTGAGATTTTCCCATAGTCTCGCACGAATCTCCTGTAGTAGCCCGTTAAACCCAAAAATCCCCGTAATTGTTTAAGTGACGTAGGTAGAGGCCAATTATTCATTGCTTCCAGTTTAGTGGCTTCGGCTGACACTCCTTGACTGGAAATTAAGTGGCCCAGATACTCCACTTGTGGTTGGGCGAACACACACTTAGAACGTTTGGCAAATAAGGCATGTGTCTTTAGGAGTTGTAACACCAACCTAAGATGAGACAGATGATCCACCAAATTTTTGCTGAAAACTAAGATATCATCAAAGAAAACCAAAATGAATTTCCTTAGATATTCGCGAAAAACCTCATTCATAAGGCTTTGGAAAGTTGATGGAGCGTTAGTTAGGCCGAAAGGCATTACGAGGAATTCATAATGGCCCTCGTGAGTCCTAAAAGCTGTTTTTGGTATATCAGTAGGATAGACACGCACTTGGTGATAACCAGCCCTCAAATCCAATTTTGAAAATAGCGTAGCACCACTAAGTTCATCTAGCAACTCATCAATCACCGGAATTGGGAATTTGTCCTTTACCGTGATATCGTTCAAGGCTCGATAATCAACACACATTCGCCATGTACCTTCTTTCTTTTTGACCAATAATACCGGAGCTGAATATGGACTCACACTTGGCTGTATAACACCTGACTGGAGCATTTCCTTCACCTGTTTTTCTATTTCATTTTTCTGGAAATAAGGATAACGGTAGGGCCTGATATTCGGTGGTTCCATACCAGGCTTAAGGGGAATATGATGATCCTGATTTCTGGAAGGAGGTAGCTCAGTTGGTTCCTCAAACACTGAGGTAAACTGATCTAGTAACTCATCTAATGCAGGAATGTTGGTGTTCACTGGAATATCATCACGAATTGCATAGATGTGTGCCACAAATCCTTGAGGTTTCTTTCTGAGAAGTCTGTTCATATGTTCTGCATCCACCACTTTAGATGTTCCTTGTTTACCTCCGCATAGAACATGCTTCTGACCTTCTAAGGTAAATTCCATACGTAATTCTTTGAAATTCCATGTCACTGGTCCTAAGGTAGTTAACCACTGAATACCAAGTACCATATCACATCCTTTGAGTTCTAGGACTCGCATATCCGTTTGGAATAACCCCCCTTGCATTTCCCAATTAAAATCTTGACACACTGCCTTACTGATTAGTTTAGTGCCATCAGCCACAAAAACCGTGAGAGGATCAGTATCCAGCGTATCCAATTTAGCTTTCTTGACCATATCCTTGCTCAAAAAATTATGTGTACTTCCTGTATCAATCAAGATCACAACTCTTTGATTCTTTACCAGTCCAAATATCCTCATGGTTCTATAGGATATGGAACCAGTTATCGCATTAATGGAAATCTGTAGCTCACCATCCTGCTCCTGTATTTAATCATTCTCCACATCTGGTAGGGACGCTTGCTCTGGTCCCTCCTGATCCACCTCCAAAACGTATAATTGTCTTTTCTTGCATTGATGATCTCGAGAGAACTTCTCGTTACATTTGAAACATAATCCCTTAGCTCTTTTCTCCTCTAATTCCTTAGGTAGTTCACGTCTGATATAGGAATTAGGCTGGTTAACCTTTGATTGATCAGCGAGTAAGGTTAACGTCTCTGTTTTAGGACCTATGTGCGATCGTTTTGCTAAGGCTTCAATGCTATGTTCCTGGAGTTTAGCTAATCCAATAGCCTGAGTGACCGTTGTAGGACGAAACATCAATACGTTGGCCTTGATTTCCTCCCTCAATCCGCTAATGAAACAGCTGGTAAAGAAACTTTCTGGTAGATCCTGAGTTTTGTTGGCTAGAACTTCAAATTGATCTTGGTATATTCGGATAGATGATACTTGTTTCAGTTTGGTTAGCTCTCCAACCGCATCTTCATACTCATCAGGACCGAATCTCGCCAATAATCCATGCTTAAACGAATTCCAACTGACTACACAATGAGTTTTTTCGAACCATTGATACCATTGTAGTGCTCTGTTTTCCAAGTGGAATATGGCTATTCTGACTTTATTCGAGTTTTCTACAGAATTAAACTCAAAAAATCTTTCACACTTATATATCCATCCGTTAGGATCATCACCAAAAAACTTAGGAAAGTCGATCTTAGTGTACCTGGTTCCCATTCCTGATGAATTCGGAGAATTGCATACCTCGAACCTGTTCTGAGAAGATCCAGCACCTATCATTAGGTTATCTTCCTCTGGATTTGATGTATCTGATTGTTTTTTTCCGAACACATGCGTGGCTATCTGATCGTATTTCAGTGTAACGGCTGATAACATCTCTTTGATATCAGCTAAGTCCTTCAATGAATGTCGAATTTCTTCATTCTCCCTCAAACTTCTGATCTGATTTTCCTTCAATCCTCGAATAGTTTCTTCCATTTTCTTAAGGTCCTGACCTCTAGTACCTTCTGCCATTACTAGTGTAAATCCACAGGCTAAGGAAAGAGTAGCTCTGATACCAGTGAAATGAATCTACTACAGAAAACGAGATACGAAGGAAGAAGAAAAGTGAAATCCTCTTATTCCAGCCCAACCCTAGATTACAATCAAATTTCCGATCCTCTCCAGGT
Organism: Arctostaphylos glauca; assembly: GCA_019985065.2. Classification (NCBI taxonomy): domain Eukaryota; kingdom Viridiplantae; phylum Streptophyta; class Magnoliopsida; order Ericales; family Ericaceae; genus Arctostaphylos; species Arctostaphylos glauca. The sequence continues at coordinate 26,852,240 of JAHSPW020000001.1, read as the reverse complement.
ACGCTCCAGCCTTATTTATACACATTTAGGAAGCTAGGATTCCTCTAACCGACTGAATAGGTTAGTAAATCACTAACCGCCTGAGTATGTTAGCTAACTAACTATAGGTGTATGTTAGCTAACAACCCGTCTTCACCAAATAGGTGTGTGACTCTAACTGATCTAACTGATATATGAAATAGGTAAAACGGCTAACTCTGATTTATTTAACTTCTGACTTTCTTCACCCACTTAGTCCGTGTAGCTCCCGCGCGTTTATAACAGTATTCTTCCGTCAATTTCTCCCAACTGTTTTAAGTTTTGAAGCACGGACACTCCTAACTAGCTGGCACACGGCAAGCTAGGTATTAGTTTACTTGATCCTTTAAGAGGGGCAGGGAATGGACACCGCAGGACATGGAGGCACGGCTGGGACACGTTTGGGGACACGGCGGGGTTAAATCTATAATTTTTTATTTTTTGGGGGGTAAATGTGAAATATTTCTATTGTTTTGGGTCAAAAATACCCACACATCGATAGAACAGATCTGTCCATTGGAAAACCTCCAAAACTCAAATGATTCCCCCCTCCCTCCCTCCCTCGTCTCTCTCTTTGCTTGATAGAAGCCTCTCTTTAATAGGTATACGTTTCGCTTCTTTGAAATACTGTTGAACCTATTCAAGTTAAATATATTTATACAACCGCAATCTTTGTCGATATTGCGTTTTATACTAATAGATTACACACACACGCGCACACACACACACACACATTATGGTTAAAATAATTATCTTTACACTTTACATTGTTTTTGACTTTTTGGAATATATACACACACACATTAGCCATGTCCCCGGGGGTATCTGTCTCAATTTTTTTAGAATTATCATGTCCCGTTTTCTCTCCGTATCTATTTTGGTATTTATGTTTGAGATAATTACAAGGGTAAGCTGCTACATTTTGTTAAGGAAAGGCAATGATGGCATAACATGCCTGTCTTGTTATTTTATGAAAGAAGAGGTACTGAAGTCATTAGCTAAATGATTGGGTAGATCATTGCTCGGTACATGCCAGTATGATATGAGGTTTGGGCAGGTCTAGATGGCTAGATCCTTAGTGGGAAAATTGTACTGCATACATCTTGAGTTCTCAGGACAGGGACGTGGGGAGCTGCGGCAGGCTGGTTTTAAGACATTTTATTATAAAAATTTTATGAAGTTGAACTAGTTACTAGTTACTAATTTCTATCCTATCTTTACAGCTATTGTAACGACTGCAGAGACTTAGACTTGTGCCGTGACAGAGCCTTACTGGCTCAAGAGTGGCGATGTGGTGTGCCACAATGTGGGCAGCCCTATGACCGTGAAGCAATGGAGAATGCTCTTCTTCAGATTGTACGACAAAGAGAACGTCTCTACCATCTTCAAGACCTAGTGTGCCTAAAGTGCAACCAGGTCAAAGCAGCACACTTATCTGAGCACTGCGCTTGTGCTGGATCTTTTCGATGTAAGGAACCTGTTTCTGAGTTCCGCAACAAAATGCAGGTTTTCTTGAACATAGCTATCCAACAGAAATTTCAATTACTCCAAGAATGTACATCATGGATTCTAGAAGTTCAATGAATTTTGACAGGTTTCTAGTTTAGTCCCTGTCCTTCTATCTGTCCTGAGTGAAAGAAAGTCAGATTCACTCAATCAAAGTTGATTCGATGTTGTACATGTGTGATTATAACATATGTATAATGCCCAAATGGACATGGCTAAAAGTGACCGTTTAACTGGCGATGATAAAGGTTCTTTTGACCATGGGGGATGGCGATGGTGAAGTTGCAGAAGTTTGGTTGTTTGCGCCTTCCGTCACATCTGCAATTGTCTTATTGTACATAAGGTTGCAATTTAAGCAATCACTAATTGATGTATAACTCAATCAGCCCTAATAGATTTCCTATTATGGCAATATAATTTTTTAACTCCGTATTATATTCTTGAATCTTTGAGTTGTGGCTCTTGCTTGTATGAAATGTTTGATTGGTACAGAGAACGAATAGTTCAATATGATCCCATACAATATAGTTCCCTTCAGTTTCACACAAGGCTTGCATGTTCACTTGGCAAAGAAACACTTTATCTACCTTAATTTGATTATTTTTTTTCGTATTTGTTGTTTGGCCTCAAATTTTTGTGAAATGTCTATCTCAATGAGACGAATATAAAAATATAAAATTATGTGCAAAAATTATAAAAAAATCACTAACGACAAATGAACACAAAAAAATTTTATTTTTAAAATTTTTTAATTTAATTTATTATTTATAATTTTTTGAAATATCTCATTGAGACGAATCAATAATTTATAAAAAATTGATGAAAAATTAAAAAATTATGAAAAAATTCATATAAAAACAAAAAAATAATCAAATAATAAAATAAAATCAAACCTATAAATATAATTTCTCTACGTTTGGGAGTTGAGCTTTTCTCTCTCTTGCGCGTGCACACACACTCAAGAGTGGACCATGTTTCACGGGAGAGGCGGTAAGTAGGTAGCCTTATCAAACAAAAGGGACATACCATAAGAATAATGGGTTAGCAATAGAAGATGCTAAAAGGGTTAACTTTACCACTTACAACTCTTCAACAAGTTACCCTATCCACAACTGGCAGATGAAGGTGGCTTCTGATAGCTCAATAAGGCCAGAGCCCTAACCAAATCATCTTCAAATTTGACAATGACATTTCGATTAAACAAAAAGAAAAAAACTTGTAAGCTCCAAGACGAAGCAGGGCAGCTGAAGCACATTTAAGCCACAAATATCCACGAAAAAGAATACCCATAGCTAAATGAAGCAAATGAAATCTTGATACTTCCAACAACGTTGACAAATTAGAAGAGTCAGACACTGAATAAATTGAAAAACTCTCCCCATTTGCTAGTCTTGATCATGGCATGGATATGCTATGCAAATATATAAGCCTCTTGCTGAGATGAAATATGCTTCACTGCTTCAGTTCAGTACACCACCACAAGGCTTCATCACATCTTACCACAGGAGTGAGTATATACGGGGATGATGTAGGACCTCCTACTTCTCACCACTATCACAGGAGCAGATATTGCCATACAAGACTCCATAAGACAGCATTAAGTTTCACCAAAAGAACCATCTTTTGGTCACAGAACCTCCAACTGGCTCAACCTTTTTTCTCTTCTCTATTCCATGCTTCAAGGCCTCTAACCTGTTCCTGCAGGCAGACAATTAAGAATACATTTAAGTAAACTAACAAAAAAGAGTACAGTGTATTATTTTCCTCATCTTTCCACCACTTATTATATATCCACATAGAAATCCAATGATGAAACACTCCATTCTACATCAGAACTCTACATGAGAAATCTTGAGAATATAATCAACCATGTGAGAGTTCCTATTTACTTTAGTCTAAGCATTTTGGGCCATATTGTTAGGCTCCAACAGGTTACTGTGCTACTGATCTACAATGAGAATTCCGAACAAGCAAAACCTCAAGAAACAATGCCCAATGTTGTGCATATGCAATTTAATGAAAAAGAATACCATGTCAGATGCGTATAAGAGATTTTTAACCACTGAATCTAAGTGACATTATTTTCTGCTTCTTGTTTCTGATCTTAACTAGTTTAGAAAAAAACTTGTAAAGGGGATGGTCAAAAAATTATAAGCCAGCCACACGGAATACAGAGAACACGGAATACAGAGAACACTGAAGCATGCAAGTGTCATCGATATATATGGATTTGGAAAAGTTACTTGGTATCTGTGAGGCGACCATGCAAACTCCACCTTTGTCGAAATCCTTCCATGCCTTCAATTCCACTGGCCAGAATTAAGTGCCTAGAAACAATAAACACAAATTTACCACCACAATCTATAAACTCTACCAATCTGGAGGAATACTGCATGGTAAAAAACGAACACGTGCAAGAGAAACAGGCTAAATCTGTAAGCATTTGTTGGTTTAAGAACTTAAATCTCTTAAAAGATGTCTCAGGCTCTCGTAGCAACAGGTGGAAGATGATGTCTTAGGTTTACAGCAGCATTAAGCTATATGTTTGTTTTTACACCACCTGTGAACATGAACTATATTTCTTCTGATGTCAAATTTTTCATTTTTCTATTTCTCTATGTTTGTTTTTACATAGTAGCATGGAGCATATGGCGTATGAACTATGAACATAAATGTAGCAAAGTTTATCACAATAATAAACCTAGAAACAAAGAAAATGCAAACACAAAAAAGGGAGGCAACCAAGCAGCTGTTAGCATTATGCCACCTTAAACAACTTTCACAATTCATAAAATGGTACATGATCCCATTGGCTAGTTTCATACTTGCTTCAGGAATCTTAATACCTATCCAATGACGTCACTTCTGACTCAAGCTGTGCAGCTCGTTCCTTTGCTTCGTCTAAAGGCATGGATAACCCCAACTTGTGCTCACTATCTTGAAGCCTTTGCCTGAGTTCCTTATCCTAAATTTAGATGAACAACTTGAATTAGGCAGATGATAAAACTGCAATTGCATTGAGAAGACCTCCATTTACAACAACTTGATGCTCGACTAGCAAGAGAATTATAGAAAATTGAAGTGGGATCAAATGCAATAGGGCCAGCTTTTCCCGTGACTCAAAACATATCAGTGGGACGCAAATGACAAGCCTTTACCTTTGGGCTAAGCAACCCACTAAGAGGAATAGAAAGTAAAACAGTTTTCATCTCACCCTTTTCTCTGCACATTCCTTATATACAACAATCTCATCTTGACAAAATGGCTCAATGTCATTGATTTGCAAGCCTAAAACATAAACCCAAAAGACAACAAAACATCACTTTATAGACAAAAGCACATGAGAAAAAAACCAATAAGGGAAAGATGAAAAGGAAAAAAAGCAAGACTTACATAGAAATAGGTTCCTCAATATCCCATCACACAAATTAACACCTTCTAAGACATGAGAGGCAATTTCTGGCGGAATTAGTGGTGATGGTGGTCCCGTCATAAGATCGTCGCCGACGAAAATAGTTTCGTCCATCATTGGTTGTGAATCAACTAAAGCACATGAAAAGGAAACAACTCATAAGTACAATTCCTTCCTGATTTTACAGTTGTGATAGCAAAGGCATGAAGTGAGGCTAGCATCTCAAAAACATTGAAGGGTAAGTCTGAAGGCACAAGCTCAAGCCAAAACATTGAAGGGTCAGCTGAAATTATGATTCTGACTACGAAAAACATAGTGACTGGAAGCAAAAATTGTTTAAAGGGGTTTGTTAGTTGTTATGTGGGATAGATTAGGTTATATTAACCCTAATGGGCCTAGGTGGTTAGAGCCCATTAGGTTAACCCTAATCTCATCTATAAATAAAAGAGTGTTAGAATAGTAATGGTTAAATTGTTATTAATGTTTAGTTGCAAGGGTATTATTGTCCTTTCATGTAATTAGGGTTACCTAGGGTTTTTAGGTTTTCTCTATATATTGATGTATTGGCCCCTTGTAACATTATCACTCAATAATACAATTCTCCTTTCTCTAGTTTCACAACATGGTATCAGAGCATAAGATCTAGGCCTGTGGAATACTCGCTTTCCGGCGGGCGGCTTATGCCTTGCCGCCGTCCGCCGGTTGCATCAGGGTCCTCTGTTGTTTGCTTTTGCCTGTGGTTCCGTTGCCTCTGTTTGAGTTCTTTGTCTCTGGTTCTGTTAAGCCTTTTGCTAGCCGCCTTTCGTTGGCTCGCCTGCCTCTGGTTCACTTCCGGTCTGTTTTTGATCTGCCGTCTACCTCTGGTCTGTTGCTGTTGCTGTCTGTTGTTTGCTGACTTCAGCCACTTGGTCAGCCGCCTGGTGCTAGCCATTCCACCTGGTCAGCCGCCTGGTCAACTGCCTGCTTCCGCCTGGGTCTATTGTTTGAATCTTGTGGTACCCTCGTCAGTCTTCTACCCTAACCTGTTTCGTTTTAGGTGTTGGTTGCTCCAGCCCCTTGGTTGTGTTGTGGGCCTGATCTGCTGTTGTGGGCCGCACCCCCCTTGCTCCCTCATTGTTGTCGGTTGCCCCTCAAGTTTGTTTTGATTATAGTTTGATTCCCAAACTTTGCAATATTTGATTTTGGTCCCTGCAGTTTAGACTTTTGGTGAATTTATGGACAAGTCTTTCTTTTGTTGGTTGGTTGTTAAATCCCCGTTTGGTGTGCCAAGTGGCCCCAAGTTGTGCCGTGTGGCACCTTGTTATGATCCTAGTTGGATTCTTTGTTTCTCTCTTCCCGTGCGATTCGGGGTTCGCAGGTGAGGGGGAGAACTTGTCCCATATTCCTTTGTTAGTTATATTCTACTGGGTACCAAAATTAATGTTGTCAAAGAATTAAAGTTGTTAAAGAATTGAAGTCGTTGGAGAATCGAAGTTGTCAAAGACATCAGTTGGAGCATCTCTTTTTCGTTGGAGAATCGAAGTTGTCAAAGACATCAGTTGGAGCATCTCTTTTTCGTTGGAGAATCGAAGTTGTCAAAAACATCAGTTGGAGCATCTCTTTTTCATGTTGGCAAACCCATAATGCTCTCCATGCTCGCATCATGTGTTTGAGGGGGAGTGTTAGTTGTTATGTGGGATAGATTAGGTTATGTTAACCCTAATGGGCCTACGTGGTTAGAGCCCATTAGGTTAACCCTAATCTCATCTATAAATAAAAGAGTGTTAGAATAGTAATGGTTAAATTGTTATTAATGTTTAGTTGCAAGGGTATTATTGTCCTTTCATGTAATTAGGGTTACCTAGGGTTTCTAGGTTTTCTCTATATATTGATGTATTGGCCCTTTGTAACATTATCACTCAATAATACAATTCTCCTTTCTCTAGTTTCACAACAGGGTTCACTAATGCCTATAAGTTACCAAGTGAGAAGCTCTAAATCACTTCATTTATACACCAGTGATCGTCCTTCAGCCTTTAAGAAAATCACCCCTGTTATTTTCTTGATATGATATACAACGTGCATGCCAAAATAGAGGAACTTAAAATGGACTGCAGTGTCCAGTTTTCACTCCACGCTTTAATAGGTGATATCAAGAAGTTAAACTCTAGAGACTAAATTTGACTTAATCGCGATTTTGTACAATAAAACTGTTGACCAGGGCTTCTAGCCCAATGGTCTTGTGCCAGCAGTTACGTGCCTGAGAAGTTCTGAATTCGAGTTAATGGAACAATATTAACACCCTTGTAGTAATCTAACCGAACCCACTAAAGCTGCTTATTGAAACAATAGAAGTAGAAAAATAGTGTTATAGTTTGTCCCGTATTAATTAATTATTACGTGTAAAACTAGTATATGAGATTGAGTGGCCTCTCCATTAATTGCCAAATGATTTTGAGCTGGATGCTTTAATATGGTATTAGACCTAAGGTTGGTTGATTGCCGCAGTTTGTGCTTTAAATACACCTTATTTTGTTATGAAATGTGTGTCACGAATCAATTGTTTACCCTCCATGTGCAGGTCAAGGATCGCACTTGTGGAGGAGTGTTAGAATTTGTCACACATTGATTAGTTATTACCTCTAAAACTAGTATATGACTCTGCGCGACCTAGCCACTTATTACCAACTGGTTTTGAATTTGATGCTTTAATAGGTACAAACCGATTATTGATCATCTGATTATTTGTCAGTTCTAACTTTAACCACTCAGAAAATCACATGTTTGCTTGCTCCCTTTTAGGATAGCATTAATTAGCGATTATTAGCATCAAACAAAAAACAAACGAGATTACATAGAAAATCATTCTCTTTCTAAAATAAGTTGTTCACTATTGTCAGTTTCGAACAATGGGCTAACATTGGTGTTTGGTTAGTGTTACCAGAGATAAGAGAAAGTGTATAGGGTGTTAACTAACCCTAACACAAGACAATATTATTTATATTAATGAGTTCCACATTACATGACTAAGATAGGCGATGTGGGACAAACGTCAATCTACTAATACAAACACATTCTAACACTCCCCCTCAAGCTGGAGAATAAATATCAAAGAGTCCCAGCTTGTTACACAACAACTCTAACCGCGGCTTAAACAATGATTTGGTGAACATGTCAGCTAACTAGGCACCAGTAGACACATATGGAGTAGCTATCACACCACCAGTCAACTTCTCATGCACTAGATGACAATCAACCTCAATATGTTTAGTTCTCTCATGAAAAACCGGATTGGAAGCAATGTGAATGGCTGCTTGATTATCACAATACAATTGCATAGGCAACTGAACACTGAACCCAATCTCTTCAAGAAATGATCTCAATCATACAACCTCACATGTGGTATGCGCCATTGCTCTATACTCTGCTTCTGCACTAGACCGGGCAACCACTGTCTGCTTCTTACTCTTCCAATTCACAAGATTTCCACCAAGAAAGACACAATATCCAGTAGTAGATCTCCTATCAGATGGTGCTCCTGCCCAATCAGAATCAGTGAACGCCTCAACACGTAAGTGTCCACTGGCTCGATACAACAAACCACGTCCTGGATGTAACTTAAGATACTTCACAATTCTGAGGACAGCCTCTCAATGTGGATGACGAGGGGCGGACATAAACTGACTCACCAGACTAACTGCAAACGAGATATCCGGACGTGTAATGGTGAGATAATTTAACTTACCAACTAACCGACGATACTGATCAAGATTGTGAAGTAGCTCCCCTGGTCCACACAAAGTTTGACATTGGGATCCATAGGGGTCTCAACAGGCTTAGCTCCCAACAAACCTGTATCTTCAAGAATATCCAGCACATATTTCCTCTGTGATAAGCTAATACCTTCTTTGGATCGGGCCACTTCGATACCTAAGAAATACCGAAGTTTTCCCAAATCCTTAGTATGGAATTGCTGATGTAAGAAGGTTTTTAGCTCACCAATACCTTGCTGGTCATCACCAGTGATGATAATATCATCCACATATAGAATCAATAATACTTTCCCTCGAGCAGAAGTTAGAGAAAACACAGAATGGTCAGTCTGACTACGATGCATGCCAAATCTCAAAACAGCATCACTGAACTTGCCAAACCAGGCCCTAGGGGACTGCTTGAGGCCATAAAGAGCTTTGCGAAGTCGACATACCTGAGTACGTTCCCCCTGAGCAACAAACCCAGGTGGTTGCTCCATATAAACCTCCTCCTGAAGGTCCACATGAAGAAAGGCATTTTTGACATCCAACTGGAACAATGGCCAACCCAGATTCGCAGCACGAGAGATAAGAATCCGAACAGAACCAAGTTTGGCAACAGGAGAGAACGTCTCGGAATAATCAACACCATAAGTTTGGGTGTAACCTTTGGCCACAAGACGGGCCTTATATCGCTCAACAGTGCCATCTGGATTATACTTGACAGTAAAGACCCATCGACAACCAACAGTAGACTTTCCTGACGGAAGAGGAACCAACTCCCAAGTGCCATTGTCATGGAGAGCATTCATCTCAATCTCCATTGCTGTCCGCCACTCAGACAAAGAAAGGGCCTCCTGTACAGTGTTAGGAACATATATAGAAGAAACTGACGAAGTAAAGGCACGAAGGGAAGGAGACAGGTGATCATACGACACATAGTGAGAAATGGGATGAGAAGTGCAAGTGCGAGTACCTTTACGTAGAGCAATAGGAAGATCAAGGTTGTCAGGATCCCGCAATGGAGGAGAAGACGGAGCGGTGGTTGAAAGTGGGGCTATTTGCTCAGATGGCACAGACGGAGATGGTGTGAGCTGAGATGACACTGGTGGCTCAGGCAGAGATGGCAATATTGGAGGTTTAGGACGACGAACATATACCTGTAAAGGTTTTGGTAGAGGAGGTGTTGGTGGAGGACCAGTACCTGACGGGACAACTATAGGAAACACTGACTCAAATGCAAGCCGATCATTGACAGTAACAGACTCTGAATAAAACGGGAGTGACTCATTAAATGTGACATCAGCACACACAAAATGACGACGTAAAGATGGAGAATAACACTTATACCCTTTCTGAATCCGAGAATAACCAAGAAAAATGCACTTAATGGAGCGAGGGTCAAGTTTGCTCCGGTCAGGATCCAGAGCATGAACATAACACGTGCACCCAAAAATTCGAAGGGGTAATGAGTGGAGGGGACGACCGGGAAACAAGACCTTATGGGGTATCTGACCTTTAAGAACAGTAGAGGGCATACGATTAATCAAATAGCACGCGGTAAGAACTGCGTCACTCCAATAAGATTTAGGAACATGCATTTGAAATAACATTGCACGTATAACTTCTGATAAATGTCGAATCTTGCGTTCGGCAACTCCATTTTGTTGTGGAGTCCGAGCACAAGAAGACTGGTGAAGAATACCGTGATCATCAAAAAACTGAGAAAGGACTTTATTAAAATATTCACGGGCATTATCAGAACGAAATATGCGAATGCAAGTATCAAACTGGGTTTTGATTTCCATATAGAATGACTTAAAAATAGAGTATAACTCCGATCTCTCTTTCATAAGATAAAGGTAGGTAACACGAGAGAAATCATCGACAAAAATAACATAATACTGAAAGCCAGAAATGTTAGGAACATGCATGGGGCCCCAAATATCAGAATGAACTAACTCAAATGGATGTGACGCACGAGTCTCAATCCTAGGATAAAAAGATACTCTATGATGTTTGCTAAACTCACAGACTTCACATGGCAAAGCATCCACACGGCTACATGAAGGCACTAGACTTTTAAGGTTCTGAAGTGATGGATGACCAAGACGACAATGGTGTTGATATGGTGACACTGATAACTGAAGAGCAACAGAACTAGGGTGAACATTATCTGTAAAGTAATATAGACCACCACGTTCAACACCACCACCAATTTTCCTCCCCGTCTTGAGATCCTGAAACACACAACCATTAGGAAGAAATGTGACGGAGCAATTCAAAGACTTGGTAAGTTTACTAACAGACATAAGGTTTAATGGAAAACTAGGAACTTGCAGGACGGAGTCCAAAGTAAAAGAGGAAGTAACATGAACAGAACCCAAACCAGTAACATTGGTGGTAGAACCATCAGCTAAGGTAACACGAGATGATTTACCGAGATACTGACGACCGGAAAGAATAGAAGAAGTACCAGTCATATGATCAGATGCACCAAAATCAATAACCCAATGAGTAGAAGACAAAGAAGACGCAATGCAAGCAGCGGAGGAACTTGTCTGAGATAGCGTAGCAGTGGATGAAGAACCCATAGATGAAGGCTGACTTGACACAAGGTGTTGATACTCCTCTGCAGAAATAGTCACCATGGTGTCGGCATAATGAGTAACCGGCCCTATATTCTTGGAAGAAGTAACCTGATGAGCCTGAAGATCATAACAATACTCCACTGAATGACTTGTACCCCCACAATGAGTACAAAATCGGGTGCCACGACCACGACGAAAACCATAACCACCTCCCTCGGACATGCGACCATAGCTAGAACCTCCAGAACGAGAGGCACGACCACCAAAACTACAACCACCAACAACACCAGAAACGACTGAAGCAAACTCTATAACCAAACCCAAATAGCAACACCAAATTCACCAATGAACCACGACCAATCAACTGATCAACCACCACTCAAAAGTCACTACACTGCCAAACTCCAACTATGAACAACAACTAGTCAACTATACCAGATTGTTCAAGACTAGAACACTATTGCAAAGACCCTCAATTCACCACGAACACCACCGACAGACTAATCAACCCAACTGAATAATAGCAAACGAAAACTTAGCAGGAACTTGAGCGGAGAAGTGCACAACACCAACAAACCCAACTACCAACACGAAATCGACTAACACCAGTGGAAATCAACTACCAACACCAACACCAACACCAACACCAACTAGCAACACCAACGATGTAGTAACAGAAACCAACACCAACTATCCACGGGAAACCAGTCATACCACAGCCACCAAACAGTAGACAGAGGTCAGAGATTAGTGCCAAAAGATGAAAGAAACCACATACCAATGCACAAAAGCCCTCTTGGCATACATCAGATCAAACTTATGATCGATCCTCGAAAACACCTCAGCCACACTTGTCAAGTTGGAAACCATACAAACAGCCCTCTGGACCTTAGCCAAATCCCCACCAGGCACCACTGTGGGAGGCTGGAACAGCGAACAGAGGCAAAAAATCAGTCTTTGAAGGCGGAAGCAAACGGCTAGGGGCTGAACAGAGGTCAAACAGAGGTCAAACATCAGAATGGTGTGCGGATCAACAGAATCAGAATGGTGCCGGATCAAACAGAGGTCAGAACATCAAACAGAGGCTAGAACGGTGCGCTAATCAGAACATCAGAACGGTGCGCTAATCAGCAGAATGGTGCCGGATCAAACAGAGGGTTTCTGGTTCTGGATCTGGCGGCTGAGGGTGGCGGCTAATGGTGATGTGGTGGCTGGCGACTGACCCAGGCTGGAGGCTGTGAGGCTAGACAGCTGGAGGCTGTGAGGCTGGAGGCTGGCGGCTGACCTAGGCTGGACAGCTGCCCTAGTAAGTTTAGGGTTAGGGTTAGGCAGATTTTAGGGTTAAGGTTTATCTAGGGTGGAATACGGACCCACTCTGATACCATGTTACCAGAGATAAGAGAAAGTGTATTAGGGTGTTAACTAACCCTAACACAAGACAATATTATTTATATTAATGAGTTCCACATTACATGACTAAGATAGGCGATGTGGGACAAACGTCAATCTACTAATACAAACACATTCTAACAGTTAGCGCTACCGATGTATTGGGTTTGTGACAACAGACAGCACAAAACTATGCTCTTAAACTAAGACAAGCATTCCCGTTACTCAGTTCAAAGTGCATAGTGCGTGGGGTAGAATAAACTTGTATCTAATAGAAACACGTGTAGATTTCACATACCATCCATGGTTGCTATCTGTTGATCTGATTAGGCGCAGCGCTCCAATATCAAATTCAGTGCCGATCAGACGTTCTACAATTTGAGGGTAAAAACCAAAATGTTAAAACCAGGGAACCCATCAGCGCAAACAAAATATATACGATAACTACATGTTTACACACAACACACACACACACACACACACACACAGAGATTAGTGCAGAGTGCAGACACCAGGGCTGGAGGCTGGACGTAGAAGCAGATGAGGGGGCTGTCTGCCCAAAAGGGATTGTTTGGCTGTGGGGTTATGCACTGTGTGACTGTGGATTCATAGAATTCATTTGGGGTGTTCGGGAGATTATTCTAAAATACATTTTGCGAAAAATTTGAGAACATTTTTTGTATTTTCATTTGAATTCTCCTACAATTGGGATATAAAGCTAATAATCTTTCAAACATTACTCCCTTAAATACATTTTTTGCAAAATTTACAATTTATAATCTAACAAAAATCTTGTTCCAAAACACACCTAATTATTTTATGTACAATGGACTTATTTTAATTTTTTGAATTAATTTTGGTATAATCGTTGTTAGCATAGTTGTCTATATCCAGAATAAAAAGGCTAGGGGAGCGGATATCAGAATATCCATATCCGATACGGTGATAGCTGAACATTATTTGATATCTGAATTTGCTCCGATATCAGTCGGGATGGAAACGGTTATACCATAATGGACCCAATGATATCCGTTATTCACCCAACCGAATGAATATTCATAATTTTATTTTAATATTATTTTCTCCGAATTCTTCCAGCCTCGAACAGATCCATATCTACTTAGAAAAATCACTCTCTCTCACGAATGCCTTGAAATTTCGCACATCCATCAATGTATAAACATGAAGGAAGAGAAGCTGATTCCATGAAATTTAAGTTTGATTATCAAAGGGAGGAAGAAAGTGGTGGACCAGGAATTAGAGGCGAAGTACTTTGAATGAATCAAATCGAGGAGCAGGAAAAAAAAGTGGTGAAATTAAGGTTTGATTATCCATGCTGTGTGTTTTATTTCAAAGTCAAACCGATGAATTTAGCTTATTTTATGACGACTAACAAAATCAAATCGCAAATCGGTCTTGAATAGCCTCAAATCCGACTGAGTGTTGCTCTTGATAGAGCATTTCAAAGGAAAAAAAAACAGAGTTAGCTTAAGAAATTGGAATAACTGCACAAACACATCAAATAATTACGTAATGAACACTGATTCGATCATTAGATATCTTTCTTTACGGAAAAAATAAGTTACCTGAATCCAACGTAAAGGGATCTAGTGAGAGAGAGCACGAGGAAAAAGAGAGAAGAAGGGGGCGGGGGAGGAAACTTGAAACGGTGAAATCAAAGCAGCAATCCAGCAACGCTCAATATGTGAAGCGAGCGCGCGAGAGAGAGACGCCGCACAGTCGCACTACTGTGTGAGCGATGTGAGAGTAAGGACTGGAAGCTACCAAGGCTGAATACAATTTATATATAATATTATACTCCCTTATGCACATTTATGTGTACCTATATATATGAAATTAAATGAGTGTAAAAACTTATAATTTTAAACGATTCGGTTCGGATGGGATATAGTTTGATTTTTAATTTAAATTATATTAGAATCGTATTTGATTTTTGACGTTTACGTAATCGTATTTATGAAAAAAAATTCGAATACAATTTGAGAAAAAAAATCAATTCAGTTCATATATCATTGTATTGAACATTAGGGGTGTAAATATAAACCGGTAAACTGAACTAAACCAAAGACTTGGTCTTATTTTTTGCTCAAATTGGTTCGGTTCAGTCCGGTCTGATTTGACTTTTTTTTTAAAAATTACGTTTGACTTTTTGGTTTTTAACATATAGGAGTCAGACCAAATCGGACTGAAACGGTTCGGTAAAGGTTAATCCTAAAAATAAAATTATATTATTTATCAGTCGTAATTTGTACTAAAACTTATAATTATTTATTGGTTTGCACTTTGCAAAGGAATATTGTTAGAACTCTAATTTTATTGACTTGATTTGCACACTGCTTTAAATTGGATGCAATTATTTTTATTGTGATTGCGATGTTATTTTTCTTGATTGTTTGACATTATTTTTGATTACTTAAATTCTTACAAAAAAATCTTTTACAATTGGTTTTCTTCATTTTTAATTTTTTTTTTGGAAATATGGTCTTGGATCTACTCAAATTGAAAATCAGACCAAACCGGTCATAAACCGGCTAAGTCAAATCAGACCAAACCGATAGACTTCGGTTTGGTTTTTAATTTTTCATTTGTCCAAATCGGAATAACCAGTTTGGTCCGAGTTAGCCAGTCCGAGTTTATTGGCTAAATCGGACCAGACATGATCGGTTACACCTCTATCGAACAAAATGTCATTCCTAAAAAAAGCCTCTTTAATTGAAACGAGAATGATAAGACGTATATTATCAATATAATGTGAAGTGAAAATCTGTTCATATGAAAGTACTTATTAAATTTTCAGTAATCTAAACAATTCGATTTAAGTAACAAATTGAATTCCTTAAATTTTGCGCATGCAAAAGTGTCAACTCTTTCTGTGTCTCTGCATCATTTCAATCCTATTTTTTCCCCTCATGTAAAATCTTATCTAATTTGAGTAACGTTTTCCACAATGTCATGTATCCAAATGTAGGAGACACCAGAAAAAGGTTTTCAAGTCTCCCTTGGATATAGATTTCTGTAAGTATGCAAACACTAATTATAAGAAAGAAGAAAGAACAACCTAGTAAACCGGAAGCGAAAATGGACAGAGTGATTTTATTCGAAACTTTTCTATGATATTTAAGATCCCAATTGAAATGAGTACACACTGAAGGCTTTAGCTTACAGTTATCTAAAGTTAAACAGCCCCTTCCTCTTTTAGCTCTTCTCCCTCTGATAGTATCGGATAAAAAATTTACAGAATCTGTTTACGTGTTTCGGTTTACAGACCAAAAAAAAGAGGAAAAAAAAAATGCACGAGAGGGACTCATGCACGTCGGTATTCATCGCCACAGTCCCCAATTACCCGTATCAGATCTTTTCCTTTCTTCTGTACTTCTTGGATGCTGCTTACATCTTCCTCATCAAGAACGAGTGAAAACACTGCGTTTACGTCTTTGATGTGTTCTGACAGGCCAAGCCTAACCCCTACCATTGATCCTGCCACTGCTGGCTGCAATTGCCCCCCAGATCATGAAGAAGAATTTGGAAAAGAAGCAAAAGATTCGAGAACTGATAGCTCAATTACTCTGAAAGTCAAAATGTTGAATTTAGAAGGGAAATGAATTTACCTGGTCTAGAATGTATCTCACGGCAACTGTTGGAATAGAAACTCCATGTTTGGTAGCTACCCTTTTAAGGGTCTGAAGCAAAGTTTGGAAGAGACTCCATCCTCCCCAAGCATCAACCATCTTCCATAGAATGATCAAGTCAATATATGAGAGCGGGATTGTTAGCACTTGTCAGTAACAAAACAATCGAAGTCATATAACTTTTCCTGCTTACTATAAACACCATGCTTGAATTTTGGAAATACATCGAGACTGAATCAAATACAGACTAATGATGCAGCAAAGTGGTCTAAGATGTGATTCATTCCCCCAAACTAATATTGCAATAGTTGATTATAATGGATGATTCCTGAACAATGCATTGTGTTTCTTTCTTCCTGACCGCTATTGCTCTAACCCTCGAACCTCATTCTTGTGCAACTTCTACCCACTATAATCTCTATGTACCTGTTGATATTGACTTCCTGATTTTTTTAGTTCTCAAGTCCCATATATTCCTTCTTTACAAAACGATACAATTATCAATTATGTGCTTAATTGCTTATGAATCTCACACTGTAATCGCGTTTAAGAATACATACCCTTTTGTACTTCTGAAGGGAAGGAGTGTTTAAAGGAGGACCAGCAAAAGGAATAGATAAGTTGGTGTCAAGGAACTTCTCTGATAATAATCCACCCATTACTGTTCCATACCTGCATATCAGATTGCCATTCAAATCAGTTCACCGCAATACGTATTAAACTAACTTGTACTGTAGCCGAGAGGCTGTCCAATGAATCCCCACTTTTGAACATAAAATGAACAACCTCTGACACTCTTTTGCTATGTTCTTTTAAAGGGGTAATCCAGTGAACATATATGAGGCAAAAAAAGTCCAATTGAAAAGGTCATTAATCAAATCGCAGATAGCAAGTTGCCCAGAAGAGCTATAAGTTGGGAACCAGAATGAATTTCATTACAGGAGAGCACAGTAAAGAATGTTGCTAGGAGGGCTGTCTTGATGGAGGTATGCTTTTTGACTAGTTAGGATGTCATACACCGAGATATGAATGGACAAGTGAGCGAACATACATATACACCAACACCTGCGTGCGCACGAGCACACGCACACACAGACACAGAGAGATAGAGATAGATATAGAGATAGAGATAGAGATAGAGAGGGAGACGTTATAAGTTTTACTCCAGTAAGCTGACACAGTTCTGCCATTTTCTGTTGAGGACGCATGTCAACAAGGGAATGTTGCACCTGAAAAACAGAAACACCACACATTACTCAGCAACTGACTATGCTAAGGCTGTGCTGGGGTCATGGATTCGTGAGAAGATTTATTCAGTCCAAGAAGGATAGGAAAAGGTAAAGGAAAAGATAATAAAGGAAGACAACGGTGGAGAAGTTGCCTCAACAAAACCATGATCGAAACACAGCCTACATGTGGATATGAAACGATCCGCACAAAATTTACGACTAAATGTTGTTCAATTGCCTGATTACTTACAACCGGAATACCATTCTCCAAGATTATCTGCTACATGTGGATATGAAACGATCCGCACAAAAAATTTACGACTAAATGTTGTTTAATTACCTGATTACTTACAACCGGAATACCATTCTCCAAGATTATCTGCAACCTCTCCGTATCGAAGTTAGTCAAAGCAACAGTCTTGATCTTACCTGCATGCCAACCACTGAAGTAATCCAGTCTAATCAAGAAATATGGGCTACCACAAGAAAATTGGAAGGCAAATGAAGTAAAAGAAACCTTCTCCTTTGAGATCTGT
This sequence comes from Arctostaphylos glauca, assembly GCA_019985065.2. Taxonomy (NCBI): domain Eukaryota; kingdom Viridiplantae; phylum Streptophyta; class Magnoliopsida; order Ericales; family Ericaceae; genus Arctostaphylos; species Arctostaphylos glauca. The sequence continues at coordinate 26,834,178 of JAHSPW020000001.1, read as the reverse complement.
AAGGTGTTTTAGAGCATCGAGATAGCCAGAATTTGCATAATCCCACCTGTTTCAAGTAGAAGCTACACAAGTCAGCAAGGAAACTAGACATTTTTTTTTTATACAAACTATGGATAATATGACATAATACCAAAGTTATCAATCTTGTAATGGCAACCATACTTTTTTTTGTTATTGGTACGGTACGTACAGTGTGTTCTAGCATACCATTTTGAATCTATCCCTAAAAGTAATATACAATTCTCAGATAATATTGTCTAACAAAAAATCATATTTGACATGTAAAATAAAGTCTTACAACTTAAAAACAAAGCACACAATATAAAAATTGATGATTTTACTCTACAGGATAACTAAATTTGAGGTTTAATTACGTTTTTAGTCTCACTTTATTTGCAATTATTAAAAAAAATCATCAATTGAAAATTTAAAAAAACAATTTGTACCGGCCGGTACGGGTACTGGCTTGGTACATCCTGGTATTGGCCGGTACGGTACGTGGGCTTGCCGGTACCCTTTTTTGGTCCAGTACGGGGCTGATACGGCATTGATAACACTGCATACTACTATCTAGCCTAGACAAGAGCTTAGAGTTGAAACTTGAAAGGAATTCTCTTCAGCGACGGAAGCATTCGGCTCAAGGCCCTTTTGACTTGAGCTGGGTACTTCATTACCATCTGAAAACAGACTCGTGAAAGGATGAAGTTCAATTGAGCAGCATATGAAAGGGTCAAATTTGAAGTAGGTTGAAATGGTCACGTTACCATTCTTTTGAAATTAATGTGAACTGGTTGAGCTGTGTGAATCGAGTAAATATGATCAATAATAGAAAGTGGAGTACAAGAATAAAATAAAAAATTATGCGATCCATTATTTACTACAAAAGCTGTATGTCGCCGAAAAGCCAACTTGTTGAGAAGATGGTACCAGGAACATACTCCCAGTGTTGGTACAGAACAGTATCGGTTAATGTTACATTAAACAAATTCAAACTTTCAAAATGATGAAGAGGAGCTTCCTTTCTATATTTTATGAAGCAGATATAATTGACACGGTCATTATAACACTAAAGTCAAACAACAATATCAGTATAATCACCATGCTTCTCCTTTTCCCTCTTATTGAACTTGCTTTTCTTAGCGAATGGAGTCCAGCCGACTATATATTCAGAACCCACTAAGGGATTGAACTTTATCCAAACTGGTTTTGAACATATATGTAGTAACACATTGCACTGAACGATAATACAGCTAGTAGCTAGAACAAGAAAACTAACAAACATTAGGAGTGAGAAGAATCCCAATACCAGTGGAACTGAAGCATGTCCAAAGCTTCAACGTCCATTCTCTTTCGTGAGACATTGATGCTCTCACGGACATAACTACTTGTCATCTTAACTGGTGGTGGCACCCATTTGGTGAGACTGCAGAATAAAACACAAGCATGATGATTGGGGGAATCCAACTAATGCTGTGATGACTAAATTATATATATAGGCTGCGGTGAACATGAATTTGTTCTGTACAACAGATCTATTCCAAACTGTAGAGAACCAAAATACCAGTTTAGCATCAAATTAAGTCCAGGGTTATAACTCACCCTTTGACAGTCTCCAACAACTCTGGTGGACGCTCACGGCGGACTCGATTGATGAAGATGCCGTAAAGATCTTCTGCAGGTCCATCTGCCAAATCAACACAATTACCAAAAAGTATGACTAGTGGTAAGGTACAAAGTTGTTTATCAAAGATTCAAGGGACAGAACTAAGCTATTGACTAACGAAGGAGCCCAGAATCAGCATATATCAGCGTTTCTAACTTGTGGGCGTCTTACATATGTCAGCCATATCAAAGGTAGTAAGCCCAGAATCAGCATATTGAAGCATAGCATCAACAGCACTATCTCGTTCAATTCTGCCCCACCCACCACTAGTCTGCCACATTCCATTAACAACCCTGCAAATATCCAATGAATCTTTCCCATTCTTCACTACAACACACCGCTCATCTGCAGTCGCCACACATTGGATTGGTCTAAAAGAAAGTTTTCTTATCTCAGGGACTCTCTTGGAACTTGTTTTGATTGAATTAAGAGTGAATTTGCTGGAGTAGTAGTTTATGACTGCCATTCCTAGAATATGGAGAAAGAGAGAGTACTAAAAGGTGGTTACGTAGTTCTGCCACTTAGAAAGGAGCAGAAAAGATGAATGAAATGGATGGGTTAGTGAACATCTTACAAGTGCTTTTATCCTTCCTTTATCCTATCTGATTTGATGTCCCAGCTCTCTACCACGTGTTGCATCTAATAATAAATCAGGACATTTGCCTAGATGTCCTTGTTTTTATAAAGGTTTTGCAATTTTGTCTACTCTTTGCCACACTACTTTCAATCTTTTCATTCATATCCCAGTTATTGCAGCCACTAATCATAGTACTTACAAATTTCAGCTCCACTAATTTGTGAGCATAAACAAAAGGGCCTAAATGCAACAGAAACTTTATTTGACACGTGTCAATAGAAAGGAAAATTAAAAAATGTGCAGTTAAATTTCCCCAACTTCTGGTCCTTTTTCTTTTTATCTTGTCTTTTTAACAATTCCAAAAAAAAGAAAACGAAAATAAAAAATTGAAAAGCCACGTGTCAAGAGGTATGATAAAGTCACAGGCAACAACGAAAAAATGTAAGCACAGACCACTCGGAAACGCCAAACTATAAAACAGTTAAAAGTAAGAGAGGGAGGTAGAAGTTACAGTGATCGGCCATGTCGAAGGTGGAGAGACCGGCGTCGGCGTATCGGAGCATGGCCTCGACGGCGTTGTCTCGGTCGATTCTGCCCCACCCGCCACTCGTCTGCCACATACCGTTCAAGACTCGGCATATCTCGAGCGAATCGTCCCCGTTCCTCACCCTAACCTGCCGGTTGTCACCGACAGCCACCTCGCACCCGACCGGTCTCGCCGCCCCGAGTCTATGCCTATCGAGGCCGGTGCGAGATTTGGTGCGATTGACTCTGATGGTGCTGAGACTGGAGAAGGCATGGTGAATGGTAGCTGCCATAAATGTGTTGTTTGATCTAATAAGGGGCCGCTGAGAATGGAGGACGAGGATAAGGCTATTCGGCGTTTGGACCGCTTGTGTGTCTCCCCTCGATTGATATGCTCATATTTTTAGTAGATTTTATTGAAAATAAGCCCCTTTTGGGTATTTCTGGTTTGGTGAAAAAGACAAAACATTAGCTCCTATTAGAGCACATGACTAGGTAATTTATCTAGTGAACGTTTTACATTATCATTTTAGCTAATCATTTTTTTTTCAACACTCCAACAATACTCTTTATTTTAGTTATTATTTATTAAAATAATGCATTCTTTCTTTTTAAATTTTTTTTCTTACATTAAACTAAGGAGAAGAGAGATTGAAAAAAACAAAGAAAACAAATAAAATATTGTATTTCTCATGAATAGTGCCTAGGCAAATTAAGCTAGACACTATTGCAAAAGACATTTTACCTAGTCTACTATTGAGGCTGTTGGAGAGTTAATTTTATGCTTTTGGCTAGCCACTATTTCAGCTAGTTTGATGCACATGCTCTTAAAGCAAGTCCACCAAACTCTCTAAATGGTTATTTGTAGGTGCTTTAGCTAGCCAAGTCTTAAAAACAAAGCTCCAACAAACTCAACAAAGTTAAGATATTCTAATTCTATCAATAATAAGAGCAAGTGCAACAGCTCTTGGTTATTTTTCCTTCTTAACAGTGTATAATTTTAATTTAGCTAAACATTATTTTTTTCAGAACTCCATCAACCTTCTCTATTTTACCTATTCCCCTTTAAAATATTATTTTTCATTGTCCTTTGCAAAAATAAAGCAATGCAAAAAAAAAAATACATATATATATATATATATATATATATATATATTTTAAGCTAGCAGAATTTGGTGATGAACAGTGCATAGCCAAAAATGGCTATGCACTGTAGCAAAATGTATTTTGGCTATGGGTATACAGAACCTGTTGCAAGTGTTTTTTACTCATTTGGTTAGCTGCAATAGCTATAAAAGCCCTTTTACCTAAGCTGTTGCTGTTGCTCTAACCAGCTATTTTTAACTAGTTACTATTCACCATGTATTATATTTTTTTATTGTTATATCTCTCTTCCATATCTCACATCAAGTTTTGGGAAGATGATTTTAATGAAAAAGAAAAAAGAAAATGAATATAAAAAAATATTTTAATGGTTGCTTGGTAAAATAGATAAGATTGTTGGAGTATTGAAAAGAAAAAAGACTAGCTAAATAAAAAATATGAATTAATTTGGCTATTTCTTGTTGAACTTGCTCAAAAAAGGCACTTATTTTTTGGTTTTTAACTAGTTTTTCATCCTACCTTCTTTTGAAGATTATTTTTTGATCTTATTTTTTAAAAAATATTCAAATTACTATAAATTATATAATTTTTTGAAATCTAGCTCTTAACTCCTAAAAAAAAGTAGATTTATTTTTCGACCTTATCATAATAGTTCGTAGGACCCAGAACCTCAGTTTGTTGGAGAAAAAATTACAGAAAACAGCAAAAGAAGATTTCGGATCTGAAGGTCTTGAAACTCCGGTGATCTAGGGCTCAAAATCACGTGCTACGCCGCACTTCAACGACGGAATATCGACAACCAGGGCCAGAACATGGGATAGCAGAGAAGAATGTCGTACATTGCTCCATATTCCACTTGAGTATGATAGTAAACTTTTTGATTTGATACATTTACTCTATATTTCACTCGAATATGATTAAGTTGCTTTTGATGGTAAATTTTAACTTAATTGTAAATTTGATAGGTTGATTTTGCTGTATTTGTTTGGTAAATTTGTTTTTATTGGTCAATTAGCATTTGATGATAAATTTATTTTTTGATGGTGAATTTGCTTTTAATGGTAAGTTTGTTGTTGATGTTAAATTTTCAAAGTTATTTTTTGTAAGTTGTCTGGTAGAATTCCTTTTGATAGTGAGTTTGTTTCTTAAATGATAAATTTACTAGTGATGGTATATTTGATTATCATGGTAAAATTTTGGAGTTGTTTTGATATGTTAATTTGGGTGTGATAATAAATTTGCTAACCATTCAAGTGATAGATGCATATCCTGAAATCCTGAAGTGGGATCAGAACAAAAACATGTCTGTTCAACAAATTGATGATACACAAACATCACATGACACATTGTATACATATAAAAGTAGTTGTTTGGTGAGTTGTATGTATATAGTTATCATTTTCTTAGTCTACTCAATTTTCTTTTTATTTCGATGTACTTTCGTTATTTTTTTGCTTATGGTAAGTGTGATGTTTCAATAATTTCATTTGATGCTACCTTTACTTAGTTTTGCTTCCTATTATTTTTATGTGAAATGTATTCCATGGTAAAATATATTGCTAACTTGTGGTATGACGAGTAATTCATCTTCCTAAAAGTTGTGCACATTTTTTTGTTCAATAGCTAATTTGTCATCTATGTCTTATTTTAATTTTATCTCACCAGTTTCGCTAGTTGGTTTTTCTTCTGTACAAAATGGACTGGCGAAGAGAACTATTCCCCGGAAATTCTGTTGCTGTTTAAGCAGACGTGCCATTTGTTAGAATATTTTTATAAGAATAATAATTAATTTAAATGAAATAAATGTTCTTCAATTTTATATATTTATTATGAATTTGATTGTTCTACTGTTTTGATTTTCTTAAATTAATCAACTACCTTTATGTGGAATCTCCTTATAATTACTATTATGAATATTACCGTTTGGTTTTTATGACATAAGGATGACTGTTGCTATGCTTTTGAAGGTTTCTTTATTTAGGGAATGACGGTAATATCTTTTGAATTGAATATTTATATGGCCTATCATTATTTGTCGTAACCATCATCATATGTATTTTTCATCCATGCAAGTCTAGCTTCGGCAAAACTAAAAAAGAAAAGAAAAGGATTTTTTAGAGAAGTGTTTTTATTTGTGCTAGAGTTTTTCTTTGGGTTAACAAAGTATGGTGACGAGGGTAAAATGCGATTGAGAAAATACATTTAGATCCCCCGAGTAAATTCGGAGTTCGGCTGAGACCGGATAACACACCCGGAAACACGTGCTGATCACGTGAGATAACGGCCGACACGAGTAGTGCCGACCTTACCCAAGTCAGGGCAACAGAACCAAGTATTGAAAGATGCCGACCTGAGAAGGGCGGATCGACGACCCGCCGAACTGAGAAAGTCGGTCAGGACTACGGGCAGCCCGTGGGAAGTGACAGATAACCGCTTTTCCGAAAAGGGTATGGAGCCCCGGATATGATGAGACAAGACAAGACTCTGTCAGGAGGGGCATGGACGTGAAATCCATGTCCAATCAGAGGGCACTTCGGTGGAAAAGAAGGTTCTGAGAGAATTAGAGCAGAATGGAAAGTCTATAAATAGAGCTGGAGATGAACAAAAAAGGTATGCCTAATACTGAGAGTTTTGCTTGCTAATAGAGAATATTAGCTCGCCTTTCCATTTCCTGGTGAGATTTCGTCTGACTTAACCATCGGAGTGTCTTCCTGCCGCAGCGGCAGAGGGCTCTTTGACGGGTTATTCTTTTGCAGATCACAGGTCCACATATAGAGAGTACCACTGTTTCAGCTGGATAAGTGGATTCTTAGCTTTCCGTCCTGATTTCTTCGAATCAAACCCCCTTACAATGTCGCCGAGTATGAGGCATTAATACTCGGACTCAAATGTGCGCACAATCTGGGGGCAGAATATGTGGAGGTCTTTTGCGATTCACAGTTGGTCCTCAACCAGCTCAGTGGAGAGTATGCCACCCGAGACGAGAAGATGACCGCCTATGCAGAGAGGGCTAAAGCGGAGTTATCGAAATTCAAGAAGACTATGATGACGCATATCAGCTCGAGGCAGAACGACCACGCAGATGCCTTAGCATGTTTGGCTTCGGCAATACCCAGAGACAAGTTCAGAACAATATATGTGGATTCCATTGAATACCCGAGCATCGACATCCCAATTGCCGAGAAGGCTTTGGAAATCGATCTCGGCCCAAGCTGGATGGATCCCATTATCTCCTACTTCACTACGGGGACTGTCCCCGAGGATAAAAAAGAAGCCCACAAGCTGCGGATCAAGGCAGCCCATTTCTGGCTATCACCAAAGAAAGAACTCTATCGTAAGTCCTACACTGGTCCCTATTTGAAATGTGTACATCCTGCTTTGGTTCAGAAATTCTTGTACGAAATTCATGAGGGAATATGTGGGAGTCACGCTGGGGGCAGGTCCATAGCCCATAGAGCCATATCTCAGGGATATTGGTGGCCATATATGCAAGAAGATGCAAAGAAGTAAATCCAGATTTGTGAAAAATGCCAGAAGTTTGCCCCGATCACACATCAACCTGCCGCTGATCTGTCACCACTCACCAGTCCATGGCCCTTTGCCCAATGGGGAATGGATATCGTCGGCCCGCTTCCCAAGGCAACTGGGGAAAGGAAGTATCTGTTGGTTGCCACAGATTATTTCACCAAATGGATAGAAGCCGAACCATTGGCTAAGATCACCGAGAAAAATGTCGAGCGATTCGTATGGCAGAACATTATCACCAGATTCGGCATCCCCTACGCCATCGTCTCGGATAACGGGACCCAGTTTCAAGACAAGTTCAAGGCTTTCTGTTCACAGTACAAGATTAGAAACTACTATGCCTCAGTGGCATATCCCCAATGCAATGGGCAAGCAGAAGCTTCGAATAAGACAGTGTTGGCAGGAATCAAAAAACGGTTAGAGAAAGCCAAGGGCAAGTGGGTGGAGGAATTGCCACTCGTCTTATGGGCATACAGGACCACCCCTCGCCGATCTACGGGTGTAACCCCATATTTACTTGCTTATGGCGCAGAGGCTGTCATTCCTCTGGAAATTGGCATCCCGACTCTCAGAACTGAAGTAATGGAGCAAGGTGGCAATGATCGAGCATTGGCAATAGAACTCGATTTCGCCGAAGAGAAACGAGAACGAGCCGTGATCAGACTCGCTGCTTATCAATCTACTTTGTCTAGAACCTATAACAAGAAAGTCCATCAGAGGGAATTCAGCCTCGGCGACCTAGTTCTGCGCAAGGTCATGGGAAACACGAAAGATCCAACTGATGGCAAGCTGGGGGCCAATTGGGAAGGCCCATACAGAGTTATAGGCCGACTCGGGAAGGGCGCCTACAAGCTGCAGGATCTGGATGATAAAGAAATACCAAGGACTTGGAATGTCTCCAACCTTAAGAAGTTTTATCAGTAATTTCTTTATTTCTGTACTTTTGTATTTCTCTTAGTGAATAAAAGCTCCAGTTCCGATTCAGAAAGTTTGTCAATCATGTCACCATTGGATCATAATGTTCAACACTTGAGAAAAGTTTGAACTCCTGGACACGCTCGAGAAGAGTATAGGTTAAACAGCCGAACATACTTGAGAAAGGTTTGTTCGGCTCGACACCTGAGAATTGTTAAGGATATCCAAACATGTTTGAGAAAAATATGTTTGGACCTAAAGTACAAGTTAAACAGCCGAATAAATTCGAGAAAAGTTTGTTCGGCTCAACACTTGAAGATGTTCAATACTTGAGAAGAGTTTGAACTACCAAACATACTTGACAAAAATTCAGTACTTTAAGAGAAATGTTCACATCAAGACAAAGAGTTGCCGACGAAAGATTCAACTTGTATTCATTTATATGTGAAATACAAAAGCAAAAGAGCAGAAATGAGTACAAAAGACTTGTGGTTACAAGGAAAAAACGACAGAATTACAAGAAGAAGAACACAGTCCATCGGGACTCGATCCTTCCCAGACGTCCTTCAGACGACGTCGGCGATGTCTTTCAGGATCTGGCCCTCTTCTGCAAAATTGTCCTCCGGGACTCGACCCTTCTCAGACGCAGAGCCTGCCCCGATGCCGGCTTCATCATAGTCTTCAACGGTCAGCTCGGCCTCGGGGATAGGTTCCTCCTCCTCGCCAAGATCAGAAGAGTGGGGAATCTCCTTGAACAGGGTCGAGTCGGCAGGAACGTTGCAAGCCTTCAGAGCAGCCTTCCAGCCAACGGCCAAGAACTCCTCCTGCATCTCGGGAAGCTGGTTATTGAGGAAGTCCTCGGCGGCTTCGTCCATGCCGAGCTGGCGGGCCTTATTCTTCTCCTCGGCCATCTCCTCGGCATGCTTAGCCTTCAGCGCATCCAGCTCCGCCGCCAGCTCGGCTGTCCTTTTCTTCTCCTCAACCAGAAAATGGTCGAGGGATTCGGCCCTCCTGGCTACCTCGTGAGCCTTCTTCTTGTAGCCCTCAGCCTCATCGTGGGTGGTGGAGAACTTCAACTTGAATTCTCTCACCTCGGCTTCGGCTCTGTTCAGTTTTTCCGTCCGATCCTGGCTCTGCCCAATGCAGAGCATGGCCTTCTGGATCGCCTGCAGCATCAAAAGAAGAGTTAGGACAAACCCGGTTCAAGTGTACAGAAGGTGTTACCAAAGTAAGAAACTTACAAACATGTTGTGGGCAATCGTTGTCCGAAGCATCACATGATCTTCGGAGTCGTCGTAGGGCGCAAGGTCCCTTGGCAGCATCACGGCCTCAGCCAGAGCCGTGGCAGTTCCCAGATCCATGACCGAGTCGGCCGTTGTGATCGGGGTCACTCCATTTATCAGCAGCTGGGGAGCCCAGATCTCGGCCTTTCTCGAGACCTTTGATTTACCCTTCCCCTTGGAAGGGCCGACTTCGTGAGCCTTCACCAGCCGCCGTTTTTTGTGGATGGCGTGGGCATCCTCGGCATCAGCAGGGGTGGAGCTCGGCAGGTTTCCCCCCACTTCCGGCTTCCTCTTAGCCAAGACGACCCCAGAAGGCTTCTTCGCCTTAGCTGGAGTCGGCTTCTTTTTGGAATCGGCAGCATCCTTGGCCCGCTGCCTCATCATCTCCTTCAGGCTCGGCACATTCAGATTTGCAGAAATGATCTCGGCGTCTAACTCCTCCTCGTCCTCGGTGTTCCAGGTGATCCGAGGTGGGGATTGAGTCCGTTCGGAAGAAGATGAAGATGGGGAGCTGGAAGAGCTGGCAACCGCAGCGACCGTTACACGGCCGGGTTCCCTAAGGTATGGCAGGGGTATGGCCTCGGGAACAGCAACTAGAGAAGTCTTGTAAGACGGGTTATATCGCAGCAGTACTTCGGCGGACCTTGCTTCGGTTTGTCCTGCAACGCCCTTGTACCGCAGAACTTTTTTCAGATCGTCGGGGTGTGTACCTTGCGAAGAGCGACCTCGGTTTGCGTTGGCAGCTGCATATGAACAGACGAAGACAGTTAGAAGCCTTAGATCGGCAGAAATGCAGAGAACAGAAACAGACGGGAAAAGGAACTAACGGGGTTTCCCGAAACGGCAGGGGACTTGTATCCTCTTGTGCTCGGGCTCATCAGGAGAAAACTCCCAATTTCCCGAGACGATCAGAAAGTCGTCATCATTCCCTCTATTCGAGTCGGCTAGTTGTGTCACTATCTTCTCTCGGCCTCTACGGGACTTGAGATACCATTTATCGTCTTTATTATAGACCATGTCATAATTATAGTTTATGTCCCAGAGATCCAAGTTCGTGTTGCACAGTTCATTCAGCCGAACTATGCCCATTATGATTCTGTACGTGTTTATGGAAATCTGCATAGGGTTGAGTTTATACCAAGATAGAACCCTACGGAGAAGGGGGTGAAGGGGGAACCTAACCCCACCCTCAATGACGGCCATTAGAGGGATATGGATGGAGTCCTCATCCCGAATTTCAGGATGAGTCTCAGGCCTATTTATTTCTATCGCTACGTCGTCAGGGATGTTGTAATGTCTACGGAATTCTGCTATGCTCGCCGGAGAGGCGAAGTGCTTACGGAAGATTCCCATGTTCAGAGAATAAGCGAGGAAGAAAGACGAAGAAAAAAAGACAAAAGACGAGTTCTACAGGGACGACTTACAGAAGATGGGAGAACAGTAGCAAGAAAAGAAAAATGAAAGTGACGAAGTTGGTTTTATAGGGCTCGGGGCAGGTGAATCTGATACGTCGCACGCTTTTTGACCCCAACCGTCCGATCCATTACTCCTGGACCAATCAATGAAGCGCATCTGGGATACTGAAACGACACGTCAAAGCACGCGCAGGAAAAGGCACGTCTTCCACCAGAAGGGAAACAAACGGTCACTTCGCATTTATGGCGAGACAAGGCACGCCTCAAACGGACCGGATACGGATGAGCATCCTCTGGATCGATACAAAGTTCATCATGAATACGCTAGATAGCCTCGCCTACCCCGACAGTTTGGTTCAGAGCAGCCGAAGCTAGGGGGCAAGGGGAAAGTCTGAGAACACCTGTTCGGCTTAACACTTGCTCGGCGCCACAATTCAGAATATTTGTTCGGCCCCACGAAGATTCGGCTCAACTCTCGAGAAAATTCAACACTTGAGAAAAGTTTGAATCCCAGAACACACTACTAGAAATTACACATTTTGTGACTAAGCATTTGGTCACTAAAAGGTCGTATATAGTCACCAAAAGTCAATCGTGACCAAAAGTATTTTAGTCACCTAACCCTAGTCAAAAAAAGATATTTGTGACCACCAATTTGTTGGTCACAAAAGCATAAAATTTAGTGACTAAACCGTGGTGACTGAAGGTGCGTTTCCGTGACCAAATCGATTTGTCACTTATAATTGGTCGTCACTGAATGTTTTTTCCAGTGACCACAAGTGGTCACTGTTTGTGTCTTATAGTGACCAATTAATTTAATCACGAAAAACGTTTAGTCACTAAAAACATTTTGTTTAGTGACCAAACAGTGATCACTATTGCTATCATATAGTGACGAACTAAGCTGATCACAAAAAATGTCTAGTCAATAAAGACTATTTTTTCGGTGACCAAATTCACTACAAGAAAAAACACAATTCCCGACTACATGTTTAGTCGCCAATAGTCCACTATTTAGTCGCCAAAAGCATTTGCCGACTAAAAAATTTAGTCGCCAATTATAACATCCACGTGGCGCTGACATAAGCAAAAAATTCCACATACATTGCCACATAGGACCTCTTACATCTACATGGCACTTACTGTACGAGAATCATGATAATATATACCCTAACAATATGTCACTACCAAGATTCGAACTCACCACCTCTTCCATAATAACCAAACACCTATCCACTAGGCCACTTACACACTTATGTTTAGTAATGAAAATAAAAATATTTATTATATCAAATGAACTCACAAACTATGTATACATATATATATTCGTATATACAAATAGTATATATTCCTATATACACTATATATAATATATCTACAAATACAATATATGTATATTCCTATACTATATACGGTATATGTATATATATGTATACATACAATATTCATATATTACATACTATAATGTATATTATATATATTCATATATTACTATATATAATGTATGTATATCTGTGTACATATATATAGTATACACGTATATATACATGTATGTGTATATATAACTGTATATTCATATACGGAGTATATATAATATATGTATATTCGAATACATACATACATATACGTATATCTGTGTGTGTGTGTGTATCTGTATATTCGTATACGAATATACAGATACACACACACACAGATATACGAATATACGAATATATATAACATATATATACATTCATATATATAATATATATAACACACACATGTACATATACATACATACATATATATCCGTATATATAAATACAAATAGTATATGTATGTATATATATATGTGTGTGTGTGTGTGTCACATATATATATAGAGAGAGTACATGCAATCTGTATACACCCTACAACCATAAATACTCTATAATATATGCATACATTCTTACATATATATACATATATTATAAAGTAGACTATTAAGTGGCCAATTAGACACTTTCCGTGGGCAACAATTAAGTGGTCTCTAAAAGTATTTTATCCGAGAGGTCTCACACTTTCTGTGACTATTGATTTAGTCCCCGAATGTTTTTGACTCCCGCGTACAAATTTTCATCTCAAAATTTGGGGGCAAATTAGACACTTTCCGTGACTAACAATTAAGTGGTCTCCAAAAGTATTTCATTTGAGAGGTCTCACACTTTCCGTGACTATTGCTTTAGTCCCCAAATATTTTTGACTCCCACGTACAAATTTTCATCTCAAAATTTGGGGGCAAATTAGACACTTTCCGTGACTAACAATTTAGTGGTCTCCAAAAGTATTTCATCTGAGACAAAAAATTAGTCACTAATACTTAACCTTTTCTTCCCTCCAAATTTTGGTGCCATTTATTCAGTGACAACCTCAAAATTTCAATGACCACCAAAAAAAAAAATTCCTACTTGCACCTAAATTGAGATAATTAGTGACAAAACGTCATTGTCACAAAAAATTAAATATTCTGTGACATCAAAACTTGTCATTAAAATCAAAATATTGTCACCATAAATTGCTTTCATTTGTCGCGCAGAACTCAACATCTTTGGTGACAAGGTCAGACGGCCTTGTCACTATTTGTTATATTTAGTGACAAGTTGTATTCTAAGGGTGTCACCGTTGATGTTTTTTCTTGTAGTGCCAACTCAATTTTGACAATGATCGATCTAAACCGTTAATACTTCACGTCTCGCTGATTTATTTAAGGTCACCAAAAATAGAGATTATTGGATCTCATATAATGCGTGATTGGATCATGCCTATTGCATTCTGATGAGCCAAATCTTCTATGACCAACAAAATTTATAATCACTAAATATCCTGTATTTGGTGAGTAAATACAATTTGGTCACCAATTATTTTCATTTTTCGTGACCAAAACGTGGTTGGTCACGAAACATGATCACCAAAAGTGTAATTCTAGCATGAATTATTTTTTATGACTAAACAAGTAGTCACTAAATGTATTGAACCTCGCTCAAAATTCCCGCCATATAAATTGGCGCACTTTTTAACATATTTTTGGTGACCAACAATAACTAGTCTCTGAAAGTATACTATTAGTGACCAAATACTAGTCCCCAAAACTATTTGTATATTCTTTCGTGACCAAACAATATTTAGTCACTCAAAATGCCTGTCATTGGTGACTACAAAAAGTTTGGTCACTAATGAGTCCATATTTGGTGACTAAAAAAAATTAGGTCACAAATTGTATACTTTTCCGTGACCAAAACGCATTTGGTCACGAAAACTAGTCACAAAATGTGTAATTTCTAGTAGTGACATGCTTGAGAAAAGTATGAGTTTAAGCCTAATCAGAGGTTAAACAGCCTTACAGATTTGAGAAATTCAACACTTGAGAAAAGTTTGAATCCCAGAACATGCTTGAGAAAAGTATGAGTTTAAGCCTAATCAGAGGTTAAACAGCCTTACAAATTTGAGAACACCTGTTCGGCTCAACACTTGCTCGGCGCCACAATTCAGAATATTTGTTCGGCCCCACGAAGATTCGGCTCAACTCTCGAGAAAATTCAACACTTGAGAAAAGTTTGAATCCCAGAACATGCTTGAGAAAAGTATGAGTTTAAGCCTAATCAGAGGTTAAACAGCCTTACAGATTTGAGAAAAATCTGAAAAATCTGAGACAGCCTTACAGGTTTGAGAAAAATCTGAGACAGTTCGGCACTTGAGAAAAGTGGGAACATCCGAATAGACTTGAGAAGTGTTTGTTCAGCACAAACTTGAGAAAAGTAAGAACATCCGAACAGGCTTGAGAAAAGTTTGTTCGGCACAAACTTGAGAAAAGTAAGAACATCCGAACAGGCTTGAGAAAAGTTTGTTCGGCACAAACTTGAGAAAAGTCTAAAATAATTCATTACTTGAGAAAAGTTTGAGTTTAATTTAGGACTTGAGGAAAGTCTGATATTCAGAAGGTTTGAAGACGATCCATTAGATGCAACACATCATTCAAAGGGGAACCATTCCTTGTCAGATTGGGTGTCTTTTGCTACAAGAAGGTCGCAAAGAAAAACTCAAATGCATTTCATTAATTCTTGAAGACTGGTTACATATGAGTTACAGAAATAAATGAAAGAACAAAATCCTAAGGCGCAACATCGGCGGCCTGAACTACAACTACGTCAGCATCGGCGGCCTGACTCGCCTGCCCTTCCTTAGCAGCAGCAGCGGGTTGGCCTCCTCCGGCTTTGGGTTCCCTGTTCTCCAGCTCGGCAACGGTCGGAACCCTGGAGAAGAGAGAAGAACCCCTTGGCACTTGGGCGGCCTCCAGAGCGACCTTCCAACACAAATCGACGAGCTCGGTCTGGATCTCGGGCATCTGGTTCTCTAAGAAGTCGGCAGCAGCGTCCGACATGCCCTTGGCGTAAGAGCTCTCCTGGAGCCGTCTCAGCTCGGCCTCATGCTGGGAGTTGAGACTGGCCAGCTGGTCCTCCAACCCGGACGACCTCGCCTTTTCAGTCCCGAGCTGGGACTGAGCAGTTTTAGCCGCCAGTTCGGCTTCCTGGGCCCTCCTCTTGTACGAAGCCATGCCTTCTTGGATTTTCAGAAACCTGGCGTTGGACGCCCTCAGCTCTGACTCGATAGTGCTGTATCGAGTCTCCAGGTCCTGGCAAAGGCTCAGGCACATCAAGGATTTCTGCGCAGTCTGCAACAAAATCAGGAAGTATGAGATCAGAAACAAAATCACGAGTAAAATAATGGAGAAGGCCGAGACAGAATACTTACGAAGACTCCATGAGCCATCACGGATCGCATCATGGTTGGTAGGTCGAGGCCTTGGTAGGGCTCGACGTCCTTGGGCAGCATCAGCGCACCTGTCAGGGTTTGCGCGACGTCGAGATCAACCGCCGAGTCGGCAGCGGTGATGGGATCGATCCCATTCACCAGCAGAGAAGGGCACCAAGGGGCAGCCCCCTCGACAGCCTTGGCCTTACCGGTCGTTTTGCTCCTCTTCGGCGAGGAAGTTGTGGTGGGATCTTCTCGAGCAGGGTCCCTTTGCCTCCGCTTCAGGATGAGAGGAACGTCGTCCTCAATTGAAGCCTCTTCGGACACAGAGGTCGGTTCCCTCCGCGGCAAGCTCGGGCCGGCGTCGGGCTGTTTCTTCTTCTGCTGCCGCATCAGTTCGCGGAGATTCGGGACGCTGGGGTTTCGGGCCATTATATCCGAACTTTGCTCGGTCCCCTCGTCGTCTTCAGAATTCCAGTTACCAGGCGACCGGGAAGAACTGTGCTCCGAGCTGGTGGACCTAAATGAGATCGGGGAATTCCCGATATTAGCTACCGTCACCGGAACTGGCCGCTGAGCTGGGGAAGTCGGCACTGTCTCAGGAAAGTATCCTGGGAGATCGGCACAAACAGTGGCGGCGTCAGGAATTGATTTTTTGATGTACCCCCTATAACTCCCAACGTACCTCAGGAGCACCTCGGGGGAGCGGGCCCAACTTCGGCCAAAAGATCCCGTGTATCGGGCGACCCTTTTAACAGCGTCGAGATTTATCGACTGCTTGCTCCGGCCCTTGTTGTCGTTAGAAGCTGCAAAGAGAATGGAAAAAACGCAGTCAGCATCAAGTTATGTACAGAATGAAAAAGAAAAAGACAGAGAGATGAAAGACAAGGTCGGGGCACTAACGGATGGCTCCGAACCGGGTCGGAATGTGGAACTTGGGACGTTCAGGCTCGTCTCGGCCAATTTCCCAGTTGCCAGTAACGATGAGGAAGTCATCGTCATTACCGCGGTTGAAGTCCGTCAGGTAGGTGACTATCCGCTCGATATTTGGCCTATTCTTCAGGTAATAGGCATCAGAGCCTTTCCTGACCATGTCATAGCAGAAGCGAATCTCCCGAAGCCCTATATCGGTGTGGTTCAGCCTATTCAGCTCTACTATGGAATGGATGATCCTATAGGTATTAACGGAGATTTGCATCGGGTGAAGCCGATACCAGCAAAGCACCTCACGGAGAAGGCGATTGAGCGGAAATCGGACTCCACCCTCGACGACCGCCATCAAAGGGACGTGAAGGGTGTTAGGGTCATTCCCATCACGAGGAGTGCGGGGATCGTTGATCTCGACGGCAACATCAGCAGGGATGTTGTACCGCTGCCGGAACTCTGCCATTTTTTCCGGCGTGTTTACTAGCTGCCTAAAGATCCCCATTACAGAAGAAGGTAGGAGGCGAAAGATCAAAGAGGAAAGGGAAAACCTAAGACTCTGTTTGAAAAAAAACTTACAAGAGCGGCAGATCTCTCTCTCAGTTACGACGACAATGGAAAGTGCAGAAGGAAAGTGAAAAGAGAAGAACGGGCGAGTATTTATAGGGGGGGAAGCCAGACGGATCAGACCCCACGCCTCCCCAATGAGGATGCTCCACCTGTGGGGGGGGGGGGGGGGGGGGGGCGTGCAGGAGGCGCGTGGCCCCAAAGCCATTAAGGCCAGCTGCACGCCCTGCCAGACTTCAATGCGACGTCAAATTCAAGAGTGGTGGTTCAGAAACCGCCCGATCATGCGTAAGAAAGGGCATCACGGGTACGCTGTGTAGCCTTGACTGCTTCGCCGAGACGGTTCAAAGCAGCCGAAGCTAGGGGGCAATTGACGAGGGTAAAATGCGATTGAGAAAATACATTTAGATCCCCCGAGTAAATTCGGAGTTCGGCTGAGACCGGATAACACACCCGGAAACACGTGCTGATCACGTGAGATAACGGCCGACACGAGTAGTGCCGACCTTACCCAAGTCAGGGCAACAGAACCAAGTATTGAAAGATGCCGACCTGAGAAGGGCGGATCGACGACCCGCCGAACTGAGAAAGTCGGTCAGGACTATGGGCAGCCCGTGGGAAGTGACAGATAACCGCTTTTCCGAAAAGGGTATGGAGCCCCGGATATGATGAGACAAGACAAGACTCTGTCAGGAGGGGCATGGACGTGAAATCCATGTCCAATCAGAGGGCACTTCGGTGGAAAAGAAGGTTCTGAGAGAATTAGAGCAAAATGGAAAGTCTATAAATAGAGCTGGAGATGAACAAAAAAGGTATGCCTAATACTGAGAGTTTTGCTTGCTAATAGAGAATATTAGCTCGCCTTTCCATTTCCTGGTGAGATTTCGTCTGACTTAACCATCGGAGTGTCTTCCTGCCGCAGCGGCAGAGGGCTCTTTGACGGGTTATTCTTTTGCAGATCACAGGTCCACATATAGAGAGTACCACTGTTTCAGCTGGATAAGTGGATTCTTAGCTTTCCGTCCTGATTTCTTCGAATCAAACCCCCTTACATATGGGTTTGAGAGTTTCTCACCCTTGAGGTAGTGTAAGCTTGTGAGGGTTTACAACAATTGGTGGTTGGATTTGTTATTAATCCTAGGGACGACGAGCATCTTACAGTCTTTTAAACTGGAAATCTTTTATAGATGCCGCGTATCGTCTCAAGAGAGCGACCTAGTTCGCGCCTCAATGTCTACCACTTTCTTGCCAGTAAATTCTTGGTTGAAAAAAAAAGGGTAATATTTCTCTATTTTATTACAACACCATTTAGTGGTCTAACATCTATTGCAACTGTATTCTTGTCAAAGTTTGGGTGTTTCGAGATGCCACATCCAGTTAGTTATTATGGTTCAAAATAGGCTAACAGATATATAATTTAGTTGAACTAATTTCAGTCATGTGCCATGTGACTTAGTGCAAATTCTTTTGAACTTGTGATGATATATATATTTACATGGATGATGTTTGTTTACAGCTTCAACCCTTTTTTCGAAAAACTGTTGATCAAATTTTGTTATATTTGTGATGGTTAATTTGATAAACTGATAGTAAATTTACTTGGGTATGGATATCAAGTGTCATGAGTAGTCAAGAAATTCAAATTTAACTATCCAGTGTGACAAGTGATTCTCAAGCCCATTAAACCATGAATCAGCACAAACATCAACAAGCCAAATGATGACATATCATCGCAAGAGATTGATGTACTAGTTTTTTTTTCATCGCAAGAGATCGATTTACTAGTTTTTTTTTCATCGCAAGAGATTGATGTTACTAGTTATAACAAGGTAAAGTTAAATAATCTGGAATCATCATGGTAAAATCTTTTAACATGGGATCCCTTGAAATATCAAAAAAAAAAAAAAGGTGTTTGTGCTATTGTTTTCTCAATTCTCTCTCCCTAATTTTCACATCAAAATATGGTTATCTATTTCTGACAATTACCAATTTTGTGAATTACAAGGTTCTCTTTCATGGTTACCTATTTCACGATTGTCAATTTCATCATTTTCGCCAAATTCACCATCTCATCTTTAAATTTATCATGTGCAGTACAAATTTACTATAATGAGCTTGGAGTATCTTCACTGTGGTAAATTTCTTATTTTCAATCAAAACTCACCATATTATCTTAAAATTTACTAGACGCAATACTAATTTATCATAATTCAATTAAAACTGCTCGGCAAAAATATTATGCATTTAATCATTTTAAGAGCCCCGACACAACCATCAGCATTACCAAAGAACTCGTCCGTGCAATTCTTAACAACAACTTCAATATCTTCAAGGTTTGCACTCTCTACTAACCTGAACATCATAACCAAATCATCGTCGTTATCCAATAATAAATTTTCATCGTCAACAAACGAGTAACTCAGAATAATAGATTTAGTGTCCAAGTAACCCCATCTACCACATATCTTATTCACCACTTGCGCAAAATTCTACCTGCAATCTGTTCGAATTGCAATAGTCTTCTCATTATGCCTACAAATCAGTATCATACCCACCGTCAATTGCAATAAACAAATGAGAACGGTGTCAATAAAGTACAAAAAAAACACGTGGATAAATATACCTGCCTTAAATCTAAAAAATATGATAAATTATTATGGTAAATTTTCAAGGGTAAATTATATTGATGATAAATTTACCATCATGACATCCTTAGGTGGTAAATTTTGTTTTCTACCTATGATAGTAAAATTGAATATTCTTTTCTACTTGTGATGATAAATTTGTTTATTTAATAGTTAATTTGTTAGTCTGATGACAAATTTGCTACCTTCTACAATTGTGATGGTAGATTTGCAGATATTTTCTACATATTATGATAAATTTGCTTACCCAATGGTTAATCTTAGGATCGATGGTAAATTTGTTGCTCTTTATAATTCTGATGGTAAATTTATAGATATTTTCTACATGTGATAATAAATTTACTTACTTGATGGTTAATTTATTAGGGTCGATGGTAAATTTACTGCCCTCCATAATTGTGATGGTAAACTTGCAGATCTAATGGTTAAATTACTGCAAATTATTTGTTACACGCGATGGTAAATTTACAAATTGATATGGTAAATTTTTGCGAATCGTTCGTATAGTATTCAATAATATCATCCTAAAATAGATGCTAAAAAGAGAAATAACAGTAAAACAAAACTTCACTCACTGCGTAATTATAAGGACTGATTTCGGATGATATTTTTTAAGTTTGACGATAAAATCCTTCTTCTAACTCGTAACACTTGATTTTCTTCTTTATATGCTTGGGACTTTTTCCGGTTGGATTGGGGGAGGATGAAAACAAGAACTTCGAATTCCGATGAATCAATACAGAAAATTGAAAAAAGTCAGTGATATGGGGTGATGAATATACAAATTTGGATACGGAGGATATCTATATTACAAGGGAGGACAGTGTGTGGTCCCCAAAAGACATTTTTACAACAGTGATTCAGATTGATTTCATCTAACGACTGAGTTCATATACGAAAATTATGGTAGGATTTAAAACATCCTCAATGAGAAAGACTAATAATTACGAAGGAAATTTAATTTTAATTAGAAAGGTTTAATTAGGAAGATAATTTCCTATGGTATGAAAATATTAGAGATGAAATTTTTAAAATTCGACAATTTGTTCAGCTTATCAATTTGGATATCAATTTTTAGAATTCTCCTTTGATCTAGCAACAGATCTTGAGATGGCTTTTCAGTTTATCAAAGGAGAAAATTTGCAAATGTTGCTAGATCAAAGGATAAATTTGAGTATTTTAATTTTAATTCTTTCTAATTTGAAAATGTTTCTAAAACTATATTATTCTAATAATGTTTCCGCAAATATATAAAGTTTAGCTCATATTCCTACTCTCAATAAAAATTCCTATTCTGACTACGATTACTGCAATTATTATTTAAAACATCATTTTCGAAAATTGTTTCATATATTCTATATACTATCATTCCGGTAAATATATTTTTCTTGGCAATACATGCACACCTATCTCTATAATTTGATAGGTGAATCTCACTCCTGTCTTAATATTTTATGATTTCAGTATTGTCTAAGGAATTTGATCTTACTTCTGAATACTTTTTCATAGGTAATTTAATTCAGTGTCTTTTAAGAAATTTTCATCACTGGTTGAAGGTAACTCCTCTTTTTTCCTTTCATAATTGAAGTGGTTTTTTAATTTTTAAAGAGAAAAGATGACCCTAAACATTCTCTATCGCATTCTTGAATCTACAGTGATAATTTAGTGGAAGGTTAGAAACTTAAGAGTTCTCAATTTTCATGAATTTGCCCTGATAATTATTTTGTGTTCTTCTTGGTTGGTAGATGAGCAGCAACCATTGTTGACCCAAACTTGATCATTTGGCCTCTTTGTTCATTTCTTGGCTATAAACTCCATGTAAGTAAGACATAGTAGATAGCAGGGTGACAGTTGGGTTGTGGTATGTTTTTCGATCGTCTTGTTACATTTTGTTATTATTTTGCAAATAGATGATCTATGCTTTCTATTTATAAGTAGATTGGCACATGTTCTTCAATCATTTAACTCTATATTAAATATTTTTATGTTTTGGTCAAACATGAATCCTATCATCTTCAAATTAATATTGGTATTTATGTTCTTTAATACAAGATGTTAATAATTTACATGAGTATTACATTATTTGAATCCTACCATGGATTCAAATTCGTGGCTTTCATTTTATTGGTAGTGTCATAGGCAAAAGTACTATGATAGAAGGTCTGAATTTGATGAGACTCCTTGCATTTCTCATTTAATTAATTAATGGGTTGTTCATGCAGTTCTCATTTAGCCTTTCATGGCTTTAATTTCATTGGTAGTGCCTTTAGGCATCACTAGTACACAATATAAATAGATTCGAGTGTACAAATCTATTTGATACACTTCCTCAATCCCTGCATATGATTTCGTTGAAAAATCTGTAGGGATTCCGGTGAATATCTTTTTGATTCACTTAATATGTTTTACCATACCTATGCGCATCTTTAAAGCCTAATTTAATGCCATGTTTTTCAACCTACCAAAATAGGAATTATGTGGTTTCACCTAAAAAGGATAAAAAGAA
Source organism: Arctostaphylos glauca (assembly GCA_019985065.2). Lineage (NCBI taxonomy): Eukaryota > Viridiplantae > Streptophyta > Magnoliopsida > Ericales > Ericaceae > Arctostaphylos > Arctostaphylos glauca. The sequence continues at coordinate 26,811,762 of JAHSPW020000001.1, read as the reverse complement.
AAGCTAACACTAAAAAATAACGGCAAAAATATTATTAAACCATATGAAAATAGGATGAAAATTATACAACTTGAAAATCCTGCTGGGATGAAAACCTACGTATGCAGCGTATGCTCATAGGACCTTGATTTAGATTATCCAAAAAAGTATACCAAAGTAGTTTATTAACTTTGATAAACTAGAAATTGAAAATTACGCAGTGAGTTTTTTGAACTGAAAAGTTATATGATAAAAATTCAAATACAAATATAGAGCAGATTGCAAGATAAGAGAAATTAGAGCATTGCTAGGTTTTTCTTATAATTCAGAAATTATGAGTTTAAGGTGTATTTTTGGCTATGGTGGTATATACAAAGTATTTTGTGAAAAAATTCTTTTTAAAGGATTTTATTTTAGTATTTCATATTTTTGTAAAAGTAAATATGTATTTTTATTTTCTTATCAATGAATTGTTTTGAAATTTGGTTACTTTATTTTAAATTAACATTTTTGAAATTCAAGGCATTACTGCTTAATCGGAATTATAACTATATGTTTCATCTTACTTTGAGATCTTGGTTAGTTTGAGTAGGTCATGTTCGAAAGTTTTACCTTTGCTAGTTAGTTACTTATGTTATTACTTACGATATTATATACTTTGAGTTTAATCTACAAATATTCATAGATGTCTTCTGATTTTGACAAGGAGCTACAATTCCTAGTAGATGACGTATTGGAGAATGAGCTAATGGACGAGTTACCCCCAAAGGCTAAGAATGAAGTGGTAAATGTGCCACGACTTGTTTGGTACAACGATGATGAGGATCTAGAAGAGCCACTCTTCCCCAGAGACGATGACGAGGACGTTCTAGCTAGTCCATGAGATGGATTTGAGCTAAACTTTGACGATGACGATGACGATGACATGCAGGGAGATGATGGGGCAAAAGCTAAAGAGCCTGAAGAGGAGTCTACGAGTGATATGAGGAATTTGCCCACCCCTGAATGCGTTGAGGTATCCTTGGATGTGTCTAGCTGGAGCTGATGGAGAGGCATGCATGAACGATTATGAGCCTGGAACAATGGTGCATGTGGAGATTTTGCCACTTGCACACTACTTGTGGAAAGTAAAAGGAGAACTGTATCTTTTGGCACCCCTATCGATCATTGAGTGCCTCGATGATAAGAAGTATTGGCTCAACGTCTCAATCGACTTTCATGAGAGAGTGGACAACTTAGTGCCATGCGAGGGTGTAACGCCAACACCTTTATGATAGCAAGTGGATCGTCAATCCTTTGAGAGATGTTGACTTCTACAGGCTTTTCACTTATGTCGAGCTACCTTTCTTGGTGGAAGACCGTCGCCTGGTCAACCTTGGGAACCAGATTTGTGGTGGTACAAAATCTATTTGAGATGTTACATGATCTATGAGACTACTTGGGAGCGGCAATATCACCTATGCTGCAAGTATCCAAGCTTGTTTCTTCCTTGCGCATCGTTAAGAATAAAGTAGTAGTAGGGTGTAATTTTGCGGGTTAAGAGATAACTTGTAATCACTCTAGTGCAATGTTTAAATTGATCACATGCAAGCCTTCTCCTATTTTGTACGCATGTATGATTTGTGTATTAGCATCATCATCTATATATCTATATAGAATTCTTGTTGTCACTTGGGCTCCGTTCAGTTATCGGGAAACTCGTACGAGAAAGTTGTTCTCAGAAAAAGTGAAGTGAAGTGTAAAAGAAAATAAAATCTATTTTCATGTGTGTGTTCATTTGCCAAAGGAATCCTATAGAAAAATAAAAATTCATTTGTTTATTTGTCAGGAAAAAAAATAATGAAATTTTTTTTTCTGAATTCAATGGTTAGTTGTGAAGAAAATTAATTTTGAGATTATATATTTTCAAAGTTTCTCTTTTCAATCACTATGAAACTCCTTCATAAAAATTAAAATGTAAAAGTTTAAATCAAGAAAAAAAAATGTATTTTCATTCCACCAAATTAAACAAATAACAAGATAAACATATATTTTCATTTTATTAACAAAACTAACAAGAGAAATAATATATATTTGATATATTAAATATGTATATCATATATAAATATAATGAAATAAATATAGTAGATATGTATATAACATTAGATATACTTAGGTATGTACATAATATATTAAAGACATTAGACTAACATATTTATAAAAGAGTAACATATGTCCAGTTTTTGTTGATTTTCACTTTTTACTCGTTGTATATTAATATATTATATATATTCATATGTATAACATATGTATTACTGTAGTTCTGGTATATATTCTATTACGTAAAAAAAAGAAGTAAGGTATCATATATATGGTGTACTCTAAAACACATATATAACTATTATACCGCTTAGTGTATCATTGTACTTAACTAGAACATTTATTAATGTTTTATAGAATATTAGTTCATCTCGACGAAAATAATTTAAAAATATAAAATTTTGTTCAAAAAGTAAAAAAAAGTTAATTAAATATGAAAAATAAGCTAAAACGTATCATATTTTGGTTATTTTTTCGTCTTTTATGAATTTCTTTATTTTTGAACATAATTTTATGTTTGTTTAAAATGTTTTGGTTATTTTGGTAAGAATTAATTTAATAATTACTACAGTCTAAATAGAAATCATAAGATTTTCTCGCTACGCGTAATCCTGTGAATTTGGTAGGACATGATTTGAGGGAAAATAAATCCCAGTGGAAAAATTTGAAATCTGGGACTCACTACTTTCTTCGTAACTAAACACAAAAAAAGTTGCAGAAAAATTAATTTTCTCATATTTTTCCATCTTTTTATGGTAACTGAATGGAGCCTTGTGTTATTGTCTAAATTTAGTTATTTTTATCGTTTAAATTGTACAATGGTAGAAGTGAGAAATGGAGCCAACACTTACAATCAATCAAGGCCCAACTGACACCATCATCCTCCACCTCACCCCAACCCAATGCTGCTCCTGGTACTATCACGGAATTCAACCAACTCTTACACACCTTCATAGTCGCTAGTACTAGAACAACACCCCAACAAGTGTTGCAGCGTATAGGGCAGTGTCATTTACGCATAACATCAGATAGTATTTTATTATGGCAAGTCTTAGGATATTTCTATTCAGAATTACACTCCTCATACACGTACACAGGCATATATACATACATGTACATGTATGTATGCAATGTAACATAATAACATATAGCAAGTGTTAATAAGAATTCAAATTATAATGTAGAAACTACGTACCGATGTAAGAATCAATTGGTTCTTTATGGAAATTGCTATTTGCAAGGAGTAGTGCAAGGAATGATGCAAGGAAATATGTGGAGAGGTGGGGCCACTAGAGAGAGAGAAAGAGAAAAGAAAGGGGGAAAAATTTTCAAAAGTACAAAAACCAGTGGCCCCACATGTTTCCTTACATCATTCCTTGCACTACTCCTTGCAAATAGCAATTTCGGTTCTTTATCTAGCCTCTCTGTTGTGGTTTTTAATAATTGGTAATATCTAAAGGGAGAGTTGGTGTCTCTTTCATTGTCATTGTGTAGACTTTTTAATTCTTAAATTGCCCTCAAAATACATTAGTAATTACTTTGAAACAATATTGAGCCACTCAATACGTACAAGGGCAAAAACGAAATAGTATCTTTTGTTATTTATTCTAAGTAACTGATTCTACTGTCAGATAAATTCATCAATTCTTAATTACATATGCATCGCGAGTGCTCGATCGCTAGTTAAATTTGTGTTCTCTAATTCAATTTTAATTTATCACTAACTATGATGAGATTTAATACAAAGTGAAACTGACATGAACTGAATACAACCAATTTGCCACTTCGCATTTTTTACATCCTTTGGGCGATTTCTCAATGAGGATGCTACGGTCCCAGAAAAATTTTCCCAGAAATATTCCCAAATTTCGAATCAAAAGTTATGATATATTTAGATTTGTAAATTTATTCTATTTATTTTGAATTATAGAAAATTTTCTTCAAAACTTTTATAAATGGAATCAAAACTTTCCCTTTCTCAATAGCTGACCGCATCTCTTCACTCCATATTTGATCCCTTCAGGAACACTTTTGACTTTAAAATATTTTAAATTTAACGTCGTTTAAACAGTTGAAAATAAATATTTTTTCACTCTTGGAAAAAGAGCATTATCTGATGTTTATGTATATTCTATTTAACTCTACCATGTAATTTACTTACAAAAAGGTGGGAGTCTTTATGAAGCTGAGGCAGCTGTAGATCACTTACCCAAACAGTGAGTTATTTACCACTTTAAAATATGAGTAATGCTACTAACACACTCATTTACACATCCGTTTGCACATCTTGCACACATGACATGCCACGTAGGATTCAAAACTTTAAACACATAAGCCAGTACATATAACAACCAAGTATTTTCATTGTAACTCAGCCAAATTTTAGTAAAATGTTGGAAATAGATGACATGACAACAGTTAGAGAATTGAAAAATGATTGGCTTTTTAGAAAATAACTTCTTTTCAAGAAGATGGATTAATTTGAAGACTTTATATTTTTGAGTTTTTTCATGTACAATTGTGGTTCCTAGATAATATCTAAGAGTTGTGGAGCTTTTTATTGCAAAATCTTATCATGCACTGTTTGGAATTTGTACTATTTACAGCTAAAGTTGTAATATTCATGAATCTGACAAGTTTATTTTTGTAATATTTGGAATTTGCATCATTTTTGCAACGTTTGGAATTTGCACATTTCACTTTTTTTTTTGTAAATGCTGCATTGTTGATATTTTGTAGATAAAAAAATTAAAATATTCATTACTTTTTCGTTTGGTAAAAAATAATTTATTTGGCACAATTATTAAATTTGTAATTCAATTTAGAAGTAGTTTATTTGACTTGTGTTTAAAGTGATAGATCCTATGTGGCATGTCATGTGTACAAGATGTGTAAATAGATGTGTAAATGGGTGTGTTAGTAGCATTACTCTTAAAAATATTGAGGAACACTCTTCAACTATGAACTCAAACTATTTACGCGTAATTTGACTAATTTTTATGGGATTAAATTTATCATCCACTAATGAAAATTTCAATTAAAGGCAGGATTATAAAGCCCCCACATAAAGACTTGATTCTCACCATAATATAATATGGCAATTATAGAAAAAATGGATAGAAGATACTTTCATTGCTTTTCAACAATTAGCCTTGTATCATTTTTTTTTTGGCTCGGCAAAAGAAATATATTAATATATGAAATAGTACAGCCGTTTCCAATGGTTCACAAGAAGCCAACCAAAAGAAAACGAGGAAAACAAAGAGAGCAAGGAAATAGACACACAAATAATAGGACCCTAACCCTTACTATCCCAAAACCTGGATAACCAAACCGTGTATTATATCCGGGTTAAGTTAGTCACGGCCTCACCCTCCAAACCACACAGTCTTCATCCTCCGCCTCACGTTCATCTCCTATCTCCTGCTCCTTGGTGCGACTTTGGCCCGATTTCTTCTCACCCCCTGCAGATTTCTGATGAAATCATCTTCAGATATACCTTGTATTTCCACTTTAGCCTTGACCCATCTCGCCACTTTCCTTTGGACCGATTCAACCATTTCTCCAATGTCAATTGCTTTGTTGCTAAAGATGTGGTTATTCCTAGCCGCCCATATAGTCCAAATAACAGCAAAAATTGTTGCATCCCACATCAATTTCTCCAATTTAGACCACCTTACCGATAGCCACCAGTCGCAAGTCGCGTACACTGAATTAGCTAGGGCAAACCCATTGAAGATCCCACCAATTTATGATTTTCGACCAAACAATCCATGTCGTCCAGCATAACAATAGCAGGTGGTCAGTAGTTTCGACAGTCGAATTGCACAGACAGCAAACCTCCTGGGCCGGATTGATGATCCTCTTTGAAGCCAGAAGTGACTTTGAGGGGATTCTCTGCATCGCAGCCAACCAGACAAAGAATTCTACTTTGACTGGGCATGTGCCTCTCCAAATGGAATTCAGTACCTGTTCAGGATGAAAGGTGATTTCTTCCCACTTTTCATATAATGATTTAACTGTATAGGCTTTCTCCTTAATCCATATCCATTGCATTTCATCAGGCCTACGTAGATATTCTGAGAATGATACGGTCTGTAACTTTGTTGTTAGCTCTTTGAATTGCTCATCTTCCCATGCGAATAGGTTTCTCCTGAAGGCCATAGCATTGGATGTACCATTAGATTCTTTTCGAAGTATATCCCAAATTGAATCCTCCTTCTGAGTAGACAATGAATACAATCTAGGATACATTTCCTCAAGTGATATATCCTCCAACCATACGTGATGCCAAAAACTAGTGTTCTTACAGGAGTGAACCTTTACCTTAAAGCCTTGGGTTATTATTTGGTTAAGATTTGCATCCACATTGCCAATAGAACAAATATCAGCCCATATCTTTGAAACATTACCACCAGTTGATATACTTGGGAGCCACCGCAAATTGTTTGAACCATATTTCTGGGATATTACCTTAACCCACAGAGCCTCCTTATTAGTTGCATATCTCCACCACCATTTAAGGAGCATAGCATAATTCTGTTCCATAACTCTCCTTACTCCTAGCCCTCCAACCCTTTTACTTCTTGCCATCATCTCCCACCTAACCAAACATAGCTTTTTTCTATCCTCCCTTGCCCCCAGAAGAACTTTCTTTGTAGACCTACAATTTGTTTCGCCACAGCTTTGGGTATTCTGAAAAGAGACATGTAATACGTGGGTAAACTACTCAACGTAGACTTGATTAGAGTTAATCTTCCCCCATAGGATAGTAGCTTTCTCTTCCACAATGCTAGTCTAGCCTTCACTTTGTCAATGATAGGCTGCAGGTGAGTATTCTTCTAGGGTTAGCCCCTAATGGTAATCCCAGATACTTAATTGGTATCTTTTCCATATTGCAGCCTAACCAGGAAGCCCAATTCTGGGTAGTCTGCTCCTCCACTCCAACCCCACATATAGTTGACTTAGAGAAATTAATCTTGAGCCCAGACAAGCTTTGAAATAATCTGAGAATCCTCTGGATGATAGGGATATCCATAACCGTATTAGGACAGAAAATAATAGTATCATCAGCGAATTGGAGATGAGAAACGACCACTGCTTGTTCTCTAGTACTAAATTGTACTCCCTGGATTAATCCCAACTCTCTAGCTCTATCCAGTAGGATATTTAGTGCTTCAGCCACCAGATTGAACAGGAAGGGTGATAACGGGTCCCCCTGCCTTAGTCCCCTTTGTGCTTTAAATTCTGAAGAGGGAGATCCGTTTATCATTACTGCCATAATTCGAGGATACACACTCCATTATCCAATTACACCAGGTGTCATTGCAACCAAAATTTCTCATCATGTTTAGAAGAAATTCCCAATTCACGGTATCATAAGCCTTTTCAAAGTCCAACTTTAGGATACATCCCCCAGAATTACTATGTCTCCATCCATGGATAATCTCACTAGCTATCAGAATCCCATCATGAATGGATTTTCCACCTAAAAATGCAGCTTGTGGTTCTCCGATGATCAAAGGAAGTACGCCCTTGAGTCTATGTGCAAGAACTTTAGACAAAAGTTTATACAACCACCCAACCATACTAATAGGCCTAAATTCATTGAAAGATAAAGGGGCATCAGACTTAGGAATAAGAGTGATAAAGGCCGAGTTAATACCTCTAGGTAGTTTGGACATAGAACTTGTTCGATTGTTAAACTTATAAGTAAATAGATGGATCACTTTGGCATATATTTGAAACTTGAGAGATCAAACAGCAAAAAACTCAAAAGTCGTCGGAGGATGACATTCAAAATGTAAATACAAATTCAAACAGTGGATAGATATCTATTACTAGATTCTGCCCTTATTGTATACAACAATTAATATGGAAGTTTTCCGTACATATTATCTTTCTTCCCCAGTATATTCTCAAAGAGAGAGAGAGAGAGAGAGAGAGAGAGAGAGAGGGAGATTTATCTCCTGCAAACTACTCCTCTGCCATCCATCCCACTAGCACAGTTCAAGTTACCATACTCAAAACTCTCAGAGGAATTTAACCCACCACTGAATTTAGCCACGGTGCAATCGGTGGAAAAGAGATTAGAAGTAGCAAATTCCTTGGCACCTCCCAAAACAGGCATCGCCACCCCCATCTTAATCCTGCTCACGTAGTTGCTACCGTAAGTCTGTCCCAAAACGCCGTCAACTCCGCCGCTCAAGGAGTTAAACTTGAAGCCCAAGTCCAAATGAGCAAAGCAATCTTCTTCAGTGATTCCGTAGTTATGGATTCTTGAATCTTTCTCGGTGATGGGGACCACTGTCGCTTTGATTTTGAAGTTCCCTTCTACTTCAATCACCACAGCATTAGCGTCACCAGACCTGGTGAAGGAGACGCCTTGTACGGTGGTTGGCTGCCACTTGGCGCCTTTTCTATTTGGGAGGAAGACGGGTTCTCCATCAAAGGAGAGTGCGAGTCTGTCAACTGAATCATCCCAAGTTGAAGTCTTTTGGGCACCGACAAAGAGTTGGTGATCGTCGAAGAGAATTCCGAGTGATTGGATCCAAGTGAAGTCCCTCTTCATGTTATCGTTTCGCCTTCCGATGAAGTGAGCGTTGATATGAAGATTGGAATCGGAAAGTATGCAAAAGTCTTGATCCTTTTTCCCATGGAAGTAGAAGGTAATTCCATCACCACCAATGAACCGTGGGTCTTGGCATATTGCTCCTGGCTTATTGCAATCTACAATTTTTATCAATTTACAAGTCAAATGAGATTGGTCAAGCCTATATATTTTATATCCTTCAAGGTGAGATCTACCTATGCTTTGTTCATTTGAAACAAAAAGGATGTGAGAAAAGGCTTACCGCAAATAGGACTGCACGTGACACAATCAACCTCACAATGTTCCGGACAAGTAGGAGGACAAGTATGCTCCATTTTGTAGCATGTTTCGAATTTCTTGTTCATGCATTTGGCTTTCGTAGGAGAAGTGGACGGCAGTGGAGACGGAGGCGGAGGTGAAGGTGAATTAGGTGTTGGTATGGGAACATTGGAAGGAGGTGGTGGTGGCGAGAAGATTGGAGCAGGAGGAGCGGAAACAGGAGGTGGTGGTGGTTTGGGAACAGTGGAAGGAGGTGGTGGTGGTGAACGAGGTTTCTTCGATGGGGGTGGTGGAGGCGGTGAACGGTTCTTCCTCGGTGGAGGCGGTGGAGGTGGTGAACGAAGCTTCCTGGGTGGAGGTGGGGGTGGTGAACGTCGCGATGACTTACACTTGGGTGTGCAAGTAACACAGTCTACCGAACAATCATAAGGACAATTTGCAGGACAATAAAGATCCTCCCTTTTGTAACAAGCAGGATAATGTACTTTATCTTCACACCAGACTTGCTGAGTTTTAGGAGGTTTTTCATCTGCGGCAACAGCTACAACCACCACGAATAGCAGCAGGAGGAGGAGGATGCATGGGCGCACCATAACCATGGCTGGAGCCATTAGATTAATGGTGCAAATTGTAATGGAGAGAGAGAGAGAGAGTAGGAATGTTTGGATTTAAGGTTGTAAAGGGAATCCTTCCCTTTTTATAGGTGAGAGAGAAGTGCAATAAAATCCAACCAAGATGCCAAGTTGTGCTAGGTACCCATCTTTCCAAATTCCAAGCCAAGCCTTCCTTCATTACTGTCTCACTTCACATTTGCCTCGTTTTCCAAAAGTCAACCACACTTCATGCCTTCACTTCTGCTTACAAACTTTTCCATTTAGGTATGTCGCAAGCCGCCTCTTTAACCCTTCATTTCATCCACTAGGAATTAATCAAACTTTCAGAAACAAAAACTCTCTCCCTGAAATTCAATATTTCACATCTAGTTTAGACTGGTTTACTCAATTTCTCTCGAGTTTGTTGTGTTTTCATTTTGACTCAAAATGCCACATCTAGTTTCTATTCCAAGCTAGGCCTCCAACAGGTTTGAGTCTGATAGCCACATGTCGCTTTCGTTCACAAGGCCTATTTTTTGTTATAACTCTTCATGTCCCAGTCAATGTACAAGAACTTTGATTAATTTTTAGAAGATTAATTTTATCTTCTACTAGCGAAAAGTTCAATAGAAATCAGAGCATGCAAAATTCTATATGGACTGGTTGAATTGATACAACTTAAAAAGTTATGAACCTAATTAAGTGAACAAACTCTTAATTCTGTCTTAATCACCAGACTAATAACTTCTTGAATTATAAGAAAAAATAACGAGGCTATTTGTTTTCACAAGCTTGCTTAACTTATGTAGATATATAGGCTTACTTATTTCCTTAGGGAAGAAAAGTACTCGTTTCTTCAAGATAGTAAAATGGTATAGCTGTTGAATAGTAATCACGTTACATATAAAATGTTATCCGAAGGTATTGTACTGCAGTACCTAATTAAGTAGAATTATTCTATTATATGAACCATTTAATCGTGTAATTAGCATTAATAAATTTTATGAAACGTGATCCATAAAAAATAAAGATGTAACAACAAAAATTCATAAAGGCCGAAATCTTAAAAAAAAAATGGAAAAAAAAATCATGAATCAACAGGTTGGGCGCGGGGATAGGAGAATTAGGCATGAATGCCCCTGTTTCATCAAATAGACCCCTTATTCGAAGGTCTCGACCAATTGCAATTGGACTTAATTCAAAGCTCATCCATATTTATTTGATTCTAATTAAAGGTCTGGTGGAGTTTTATGGGTTGGATCCCTATTCTCTTGCACAATCTCTCGAGACTCCTCCAAAAAACCTAGTGGTTATGGCCTAAAATTTAAAATTTAGTTCTCATAAGATCTCATATTAAAACTTTTAAGATGTTATTAATATTTATGGGGTCAGTTTATAATAGAGAAATTTGCCCTGGGACTTCTGCCAGTGAACGATAAAATTGATCTTCTAAAAATTAATCAAAGTACACGCATACTGATCGAACTTAAAGATTAGGTTATCATATTAGTAGGGTTTATTTGATTGTAACGGACTCAACTTTTGATAGATGTCCAAAAATGTTAAAAAAAAATGCAGAGATCGTGCCAGGTGAAATGCCCTTGAATTTAGATGGTTGCCCATCTTTCCAAGTGAGGTGCTCCTTACTTTATTCCTTACTTGGGGATTAATGGTGATCCGATATGACCGTCCAAAATTTTCAAACCCAACCCAATTTTATGCTCTATGCTATCTACTCCTTGTCCTTTAAATATTGGTTGTGTTTTAACCTTTCAAGGAGACATATGCATCTACAAGGGTTAGTTTTTAAAAAATTGAAAACTTCTGCTCGAATTTTTAAAATAAAATGAAGGACTTATATTAAAGGATGGATAGATCGAGTACATGAAACTTTAATTTGGCATGTTGCAAGCCGGCCCTATGTAGTTATGTAAAACTTTTGGTGATAGAAGCTGAAAAAAAAAATGTTTTCTTAGCTCAGCAACTAAAACAAAAATGTTACGTAACTCTTTTTGATTCAAAGTCCTAAGTGAGTGGCATGTTATTATTAATTGGGTAATTCTAACAAGCTGAATTAAATCAATTTGACCGCACTACAACAAATTAGAGTTTTCCCGGCGTTTCTAAAACGCCGGCAAAAGTCCAAAAAACGCAGGGAAAAGTTTTGCCGGCGTTTTTTTCGGCGTTTGACAAAACGCCGGCGATGCCGCTGTCAGAAAAGCAATGTGGCGTTTTGGAAACGCCGGCAAAACGTCCCGGCGTTTATGCTGGCGTTTATTAAACGCCGTAATATACGTCCTATCCAATCGTCGGTAGCCCCTTTACCGGGGTTTGGAAAAACGCCGGGAATGGTGATTTTTTCCACGGCGTTTTACTAAAAGCCGTAAATACATTATGCTTAAACCCAGAAAGCCTTTTCTCGGGGTTTGGAAAAACGCCGGGAATGGGTTATTCTGCAAAATCATTTTTCCGTTTCTGCACAATTTTACTAACAAATTCCATCTAATTCATTGCCCAATTCATTCAACATAACAATATTTCAAATGAATTCACCATAATATCTCAATTTGCCAAATGAGTTCGAAGTTGTCTAGTATTATAAGAGAGTCAAACATATTACATAATATCTCCAAACTGTCCAATACATCAACTCAAACATATATTAGAATTCATAACATGTCGAGATAGATCTTCCAAAATCAAGCCAAAAAAACATAATAGATAAACATAGAACACTATGTCAAGGAGCAACTAGATGCTAACACGATCTTCCGCGTGGATGAACCTGAAATCAAACAACAGAATTAAGTTTAGAGTACACGGAATCTAAGTTCAAAAGTTTTAAAATTTTATGCATATATATTAATCAACAACTTACTTTGCATTATCGAACTTAATTCGAATCTTTTTGCAGTCTTCTTTTCTTCTTTTGGATTGACTGAATTGAAAAGAAAACATAGAAAGGATGCACTTGTTTACAATTAGCATGTAAAGTGTAACCATTAACAGACATTGAATATAAGAATTTTAACAAAGATAGATCCAATGATTATGCCTTGTTGGTTTTTCAAAGACTATTTCTTTAGGAGTGGGTTAGAGGCCTATTAACTAACCAATGGACATAAGCTCCATGTAACTTTGTGTTGGTACATGGATTTAGTCTTTGGTTGTCAACTAGAATTAGTCTTTGGTTATCTAGTGCCTATCAATTATCCAATGACCTAACTTTATTAAAACTCTAGTGGATATGATGCAATTACTATGTTAATCAATACTTAGATAATCATATGGCCTCGATACGTATCCGACACACCCCGATACAATTGGTTGCATGAGCTTAGAAAGAGAAAGTAAACCAAATCGAAACAACATACGTATCCGACACGTATCCGACACACCCCAATACAATTGGTTGCATGAGCTTAGAAAGAGAAAGTAAACTAAATCGGAACAACAAACTAGTATACTTGAGCAAGAAAACAAGAAGTTTGCACTCCTTATAGTGCAATGGTAGAAGAGAACCATCCCTCGCCAACACCCCCATTTGAGTGGCAAGGACAGATCTATCATCCATTACAGGTTGTCCTTTTTCATTTAAGACAATCACTATTTTGTCCTTATTCTTAGTCCATGATGCATGCATCAACGAGGGACCCCTCCGTCGGGTGTGCGTCGAAGTAGTACCTAAAGAGTATATCATGTAGAAAACAAATGAAGAAGTAAGGAGAGGAACATGAAAGAAGTAAGTGAGGCATGCAGCAACTTTTGCACGTATTGAGGCTAACTATACCAGAAACAAATGGACCAACACGCATGCTTTACATTTTGTGTATACGATTTAGCAAATTACAGTCAAACTATACTAGAAACAAGGATGGTCCCAGTTTGTAGGTTATCTGTATAAGCTAGTGACATCCCACTGTTTGTGGTTGGCTACATATAATGTGGCTAGAGGTATGTTAACTTAGTGGTGATGTTGCCTAATTGATTGTTCTGCACACAGAGAAGGTTCCCAAATTGCTGAAGTTAATTATAATAGACCATGTATCTCCTTTATAGAGAGATGTTGTCATCTAATGGAGTGGCTCTCAATTTGTTGTAATAAAGTCATCAGTTACTGTGTTACTGCCACAAACAGTGATTCCGAGCAAATATTCAGATTTGTCAAACCAAACCCCAGTGACCCACTATGGCCGCTAAAAGAAGGAAACTAGATCCCATGTGCAGGTAAGTGAAATAAACCAAAATACTCCTAGTTCCTATCACTAAGAGCGCAATGTCATAACAAATTAGTGTTTCTTTCCCATGGAGAAGCACATTGCTAATCCGAATAGTTCAAATTCAAAGATGTCCCTAAAGACTACGGGTTGAATACCATAGTCCTTCACATGAGCATGAAACTCTTCTATAATATTAGCTATCAAGGTGTCTCTGTGGCCCCGATGTTTCTTCTGAATATGAAGAAGATTTCGTACACTGCGAGAAAGGAAATATAGAACAAATTATATAGAAATAAACCCTGTTGAGGAGAATTATGAAGCACAAACCTGAGCATTTGGTCCCAAGACATTTGTTAGTATATGTCGCTTTACTGTTTTGTGAAAATCGTCGTAATCACTTGTTGCAACCATGCATTTATCGAAAGTAAGAATCGATAGGGCCTTTGTTAGCTTTCTTGTTGAGATGGATGAGAATCTAGTTACCATGGCCTGTAAAAACAAAGAGGGGCTTGTGAGTAGCAGCGACCAATTTAGCACTTTGAAGCACTATTTTGAGTTTCATAGTAGTGTAGGAATTGCATTTGTTAGTTTTGCATACAATTTTTGTGAATTATTAGTATGTCTCAACGGAAGAAATCAGGAAAGGAAAAACGAAATGGGATTTGCAGGCTACGGGAAGTGATGTGAATTATTGATTTAAGTAATTCTTGAACAAGTAAATAGGGCCTTTGTTATACACTTAACATAGCAATTATACACTTAACATGCGGTTTCACTAAATATATTAATTCCAGCCTGATTCTTATATCGAGTCAAACAAACAACTCTTTGTAATTACGAAAATCCTACAAAATGAATTGCGCCAAAATACCAGTAGTATCAAATCAGTGTTCTAGCCAAAGAAACTTTACTCTCTCACAGAGCCTTGTTATGGGTTTTGTTTGATATGTCTCACAATTACAAGTAGATATAGTATACATATATAGAGATTTATCACATATAGATGCCAAGATAACGGCAGTACCGGGTAAGGGTGGTCGGGGAGATCCTCTTCTCCTTGGCTCATGAACATACCCATTGATCAACCAGAAAGAAAGACCGGCCAAAGTGACTGCCGGAGCACCCAAGGAAAAGTATAATAGCAGAAAACGTATAATAGCAGAAAACCCTTGTTTACTCGACATACCATGAAGATCAACCACAGAGAAAAACGTATAATAACAGAAAACGGCTGTGAAAATGGAAGACAGAGAGAGAATGGGAGGAAGAGATCAAGAAGGGAAAGATCCAGATTTAGAGACACAGAGAGAGAGAGAGAGAACGGGAGACAAAGAGAGAGAGAGAGAGAGAGAGAGAGAGAGAGAACGGGAGACAGAATGAGAGAGAGAACGAGAGAGAGAGAGACATGCTTGTTGCGCAAATAGCAGCAATAGATCGGTGGAATACGCAAAGAGCAGCAGCTCGTCCAGCAGAGGAGTAGCAGCAGCTACGGCATAAAAGGGGGGAAATAAGGTTGCAAAGGAGCAGTAGTCAGGGTACACATCGGGGGGAAAATTAGGGGGGAATTTAGGGGGGAAGATGGGAAAAGGGGGGGAAACCAAATTACAACTATTCCTGGGGTTTTTTAGAAAACGCCGGAAATAAAATGCAGGGAAAGATCTGATTTGTTGTAGTGCCGTTAGCAAAATCCAAGCTCCTTTCATTTGATTTTCTTCTTGGGTGAAATACACTGACCTCCCCCGAGGTTCCTAATAAATACAATGCACTCCTTGAGATTTCTAAACTTACTATGAGCTCTTACTTTTCAAAGTATTATGCACTTAGTTCTCCTACCATTAAAATCAGTCAAATGTCGTTAGTTAAATTATTGTAGGCCACATATAAGATTTTAGGCCCACGAGGCCCGAGCCAAGGACAAAGTGGGCCAAAATGCCAAAATAGCCCGCGACAAGTCTATGGGCCGAGGCAAGGCCCTGAGACTTCGCAAGCCGAATCATGGGCCGAGGCAAGGCCTCAAGGATCTCACGAGCCAAGTCTCAGGCCAAGATAAGGCCACGGAGGTTCGCAGGCCAAACACGGGACCCAAGTCACAGGTGTCAACAGTGTGGCGAAGATGTAGGACCCGAAACCCGACCACATGAGTCAAAGAGGCGGGGCCGCAGTGACCAACCCTGGACCCTAGCCGTGTGAGAAAGAAGCCAGCCATGGCACCCAGAGGAAGCACACCCGCGAAGGAGGCTGACCCCCAGCGGCATGGCTACAGGGGCTGACTCTAGTGATCCAGTCGGGGGGTGCCTAGTGGCATAGCCATGCTAGAGAAAGGTAGGCCCCCAGCGGCCTAGCCGTGGGGTTTGGTGTGTGTGGGGGGGGGGGGGGGGGGAGGGTGACCCCAGCGGCTCAGCCACGGGCCCAATGGCACTAGTGCACTAGAGGAATGCATACCCCTAGCAGCACAATCGGGGGGCACCTAGTGGCATAGCTGTGCCAGAGAAAGGTAGGCCCCCATCGACTTTGGAAAGGGGGGGGGGGTGGGGAGGGGGGGGGGGACCCTAGCGGCCCAGCCATGGGGCTCCCCAGTGGCACTACTGCAATAGAGGAATGCATACCCCTGGTGGCACAATCGCGGGGTCCTCAGCGGCACAACCGTAGGGCAACGCGCGTGCGCGCGCGCGCGCGCGAGAGAGAGAGAGAGAGAGAGGGCACAATAGTTAACCTGCAATCCTCGCCCATGAACTCTGAGGCCTGAGGTCAAAGAGGGCTGGGGGACGACAAGCTCCATACTTTGAGCATTGAGGCCCGAGGCTGACGGGGCCGGGGGCGACAAACTTCAAGTTCTGAGTTTCGAGACCGGGGTGACAAATTTTAGGTTTTGAGCTTTGAGACCCAAGGCTAACGAGGGCTTGGGGCGCAAGCTCCATACTTCAATCGTCGAGGCCCAAGGGTGGCAAACTTTAGGTTTTGAGATCGAGGTCCAAGGGCGACGAGGGTCAGGGGTGACAAGCTCCATACTCTGAGCGCCAAGGCCGGGGGTGGGTGTGAGGGCCCGAAAAATATTTCGATTTATATTATATTATGAGCATGATGATCCATTACTTGATTTGGGATAATTGTGACATTTCATGTTGATTGAGACTTGATTGGACTTATGACATTTTATAGGGTGTTTAGTGTTATTTTTTTAGTTTGTAGAAAATCTAGATTATATACATGTTTTCATTTGTTGAAAGCATAAAAATCATTCATTTGTTGAAAGTATAAAAATCATTTCTCCTTTACTTCTCTCTTTCTTTCTCTAAACCCTAGCCATGGAGCCTTGATCAAACTTCCACCATTGTCTATTTCCTCTTAGAATCTTTATCATCTCACCATTCTCGGGAGATACCCGGAGCTAGAGCATGCGAAATCACTCGTAAATCAACTTTTGGAGTTTCACCACCATTAGAGGTTCAAGGTTTTCTTTGGAAACTTTATCTCACTCATTTCAACCTTGAGATAGGAGGTTTTTACCTATTATATGTGTTTATAAATTGTTTTAGTCATGTATTTGATTAATTTTGGGCCTTTGAGAGTAAAATGTGATTTCTGCTTTTTTGTTGTATTTCACGACCCCATGTTCGGACGGGAGACTGGACGGGACTGGGCAACTAGCCCAAACTTTTAGTCAGAGAAGGCATTTTTTGGATGTTTGGACTAGGAACCGGACGGGACAGGGTGGCTGTGAAGGATTTTGAGACAGAGTATCATATTTTTAGATGTCCAGACGGGGTTTAGTGATGTTCGAATGGGAGACTCAAAAACCTTACTTTTGTCTTTCCCATTGGATTTTAACCTTTTTGCTTCACTTATAAATATTCATACTTGATTTTCTTATTTGATCGTACTTTATTATGAGTGCTTCATATGACGTTGGACCTCAACCGTACATAAGATGATTGATGCGATTATCCCATGTATATTTCTCTTCTGATCCTTGTATTGGATATTGAAATAACTTGATGTTCTATGGCAAGTTACTTATGGTAGATACTTGAAATTGATGTAAGCAGTCACGTGAATAAGGCAACTGCCTGAACTAGATTCCCTCTTGAGTATCCTAGGAAATAAACTAGATTCCCTCTCAGGTATAGTAGGGAACGAACTAGACTTCTTCGAAAATGCTAGGAATGTACTAGACTCCCTATCGGGAATGCTGGGGAATAAATTAGACACCTTTGGGTATGCTAGGAAAGACATGATGACACATTGAGTGAGTATAACAATAGTGAATGCAATTAGTGAATAAACGTCATGGAGAAATAATAGATGAATGTGATGTGAATTCCTTGTGCTTGTCTTCCTTCTATCATCTTTATTTTGTATCTTATACATATTTATCATTCGTTGCTTATGAGACGGAGGTGCATATTTTTATATTGAGCATCCATATAGTATTGGTGTAAACTTTCCTACTAGGTGTTTAGCTCATCCCATCTTTCATTTCAGGTACCCTCCCAGAGATATAGCTAGTAGAGCATGACATGCTTGGTGTGTTGCATTTTTTGGAAGAATTCCAATTAGATATTTAACATATTTTGGATCAACTGTTTTTGAGAAGGATGTAATGTAACTCACTTTGGTTTTATGATACTTAGCATGGTCTTTTGGGTTTGTAACGGCCTATTTTGAAAATCTGGATGTTCATAAACTTTATTGATATTTATAAATAGATATTTTGGAAGTAGTTATATACCTTGTGAGGTTTATTTATATTCAAATATATATTTATTTTATTGAAATTGAGGGCTTGACAGTGGGAAGTTCAAATTCTAAGCTTTGAGGCTCGAGGTTTGACGGGGTCGGGGTAGCAAACTCCATACTTTGAGGCTGGGGGTGTCAAACTTCATGATATGAGCTCCGAGGCTACCCAAAGCCGACAAAGGTCAGGTCGTGGCAAACTCGAGATTCTTGGAGGGGGCACGACCTGAGCACCACTAGGGCCTGGGATCGCAGATCAAGGATTAAGGCCAGCCATGGTTGTGAGCTGGGAGACAAATGATGGGAGAGGATGGGAATACAACCGAAGTAAATTCTGAAGTTCGAGACACAAATTCTGACATGTACACACCTGACTTGCGACGATAAGGTTTGAGCATATGGGCCGGGGAGATGGAACGACAACGGTCGGGGAGGGACAAAGTGCATGGTCTCTCGACCTTACTCACAACAAAGAAAGGGGACTAGTGGATCGCTGATTTCTAAGGAGGAGGTATTTGCTGCGGGACCAACCGTAACTGCGAGTCATAGCAGGAGCGGGGCCACCAGGGTCAGACATTTCAGAAAAAGGACATGTGGCAAGTATACATTAGGACACTTAGTACTAGAGTACGAGCATAGTATGCCTATATATACTTGTCGAAATATACGAACGATATGATTTATTCTTCTCACAATGAGGAAATATATAGACTGTGTACAAGATGAATAAGGAAAGAAAATAATACGGAAAGAGGAAATTAAATCCCTAATTGATGCTACCTACCTAATTGACTAACTTGCCTAATTACAATGACTAACTTGCCTAATTACAATATATATACTACCATATACACATTATTTCCAACACTCCCCCTCAAGCTGGAGCGTATACATCGTATACTCCAAGCTTGAGACAAATAGAGTCAATGGAAGTCTTGGGAAGAGCCTTCGTGAAAATATCAGCAAGTTGAGAGCCTGAAGGAACAAAAGGCGTGCTAATCTCTTTGGATTCCACTTTTGACCGAATGAAATGACAGTCAACTTCAATGTGTTTGGTCCTTTCATGAAATACTGGATTATTAGCGATGTGGATAGCAGCCTGATTATCACAGTATAAAGGAGTGGGACCATGCACTGGAATCCCAAACTCTTGTAGAAGTGTACGCAACCAAGTCAACTCACAAGTGGTATGAGCCATTGCTCTATACTCTGCTTCTGCACTAGAACGTGCCACAACTGACTGCTTCTTACTCTTCCAAGTCACAAGATTGCCACCTATAAAGGTGCAATAACCAGTAGTAGAACGACGATCAGCAGGAGATCCAGCCCAGTCAGCGTCTGTATATCCTTCGATACGAAGATGTCCAGATGACTTGTAGAGAAGTCCACGTCCAGGTGCATTTTTAAGATACTTCAAGATACGAACAACTGCTTCCATATGAGGAACTCGAGGACACGTCATAAACTGACTGACAATACTGACTGCATAGGAGATATCAGGTCGAGTAATAGTGAGATAAATAAGCTTACCCACAAGTCTCCGATACATCTCAGGATCATCAACCAATTCACCATCTTCCGGCATTAGTTTAAGATTAGTGTCCATGGGAGTAGCTACAGGTTTAGAACCAAGATAACCTGTATCCTTCAAGAGATCGAGAGTGTATTTCCTTTGTGATAAACTAATGCCCGCTTTGGAACGAGCAACCTCAATGCCGAGAAAATACCGAAGCTTGCCTAGATCCTTAGTAAGAAAACTGGAACAAAGATGACGAATCAATATTTCAATCCTAACACCATCACTGCCGGTGATGACAATATCATCCACATAAACCACGAGAATCACAATACCACGAGTAGTCCTTTTAAAGAATACAGAGTGATCAGCTTGACTTCGAGTCATACCATGAGACACAACGGTACTACTGAACTTATCGAACCAAGCCCGGGGAGATTGTTTGAGTCCATATAACGATTTGCGAAGATGACAAACAGACTCCCCCTTGGACTCAAAACCGGGTGGTTGAGCCATATAGACAGTCTCAGAGAGGTCACCATGAAGAAATGCATTCTTGACATCAAGTTGATGAAGAGGCCAATTAAGGTTGGCCGCAAGAGAGATAACAATTCGAACAGAATTGAGTTTGGCAACCGGAGAAAAAGTCTCAGTGTAATCGAGCCCGTAGGTTTGGGTGAAACCTTTGGCCACAAGACGAGCTTTCAAACGATCAACAGTACCATCAGGATTGTGTTTGATAGTAAACACCCAACGACAACCAACAATATGAGCTCCAGAAGGCTTGGGAACAAGATCCCAAGTATGATTCAATGATAAAGCGCGCATCTCTTCTTCCATAGCAGAACGCCATCCAGGATGAGAAAGAGCCTCCTGATAAGACTTAGGAACAACAAGAGAGGACAAAGAGACAGAAAAAGCGCGAAAAGAGGGAGATAAATGATCATAGGAGACAAAGTGAGAGATAGGATGGGAAGTGCAGGAACGAGTACCTTTACGCTGAGCAATAGGAAGATCGAGAGTAGGATCTGCAGACGCTAGAGGAGATGGTGTGGGTACAGAAGCCGGATCTGTAGTAGCAACAGTTGGAGCGGTAGCGGAAGGACGACGAACATAAACCTGTGTAATTGGTGGTCGAGAAGTAAGCTCAGGGATACAAGGGGACTGACCAAGGTCAGCCAACATGGGTGGTCGCACCTGTCCACCTTCGAGGGAATAATATGGGATGGTTTCAAAAAAAGTGACGTCAGCACTCACGAAGTGCTTCCGTAATGAGGGACTATAACACTGGTACCCTTTTTGTGTGCGAGAGTAACCAAGAAAGATACATTTGTAAGACCGAGGATCAAGCTTATCACGACCAGGAGATAAATTATGAACAAACGAAACACAACCAAAAAGTTTTAGGGGAAGACTATAAAGATCCTTGGCAGGAAACATGACCTGATAAGGAATTTTTTCATTCAAAACTCGAGAAGGTGTTCTATTTATTAGGTAATTTGCTGTAAGAACAGCATATCCCCAAAAAAGTTTTGGAACGTTCATGTGAAGCATAAGAGCACGAGCTACACCTAAAACGGGCCCATTTTTCCGTTCCGCAACCCCATTCTGTTGCGGGGTGGTGACACAAGCAGTTTGATGAATAATGCCATGAGTCTCATTAAAATGCGTAAATTCATTAGAAAGATATTCTTGGGCATTATCAGTCCGTAAGATATGTAATTTAGCATTAAACTGATTGACAATCTCAGCATGAAATTTTGAAAACACAGAAAATAATTGAGACCGATCTTTGAGGAGATACACCCAAGTTAAACGAGAAAAAGCATCAATAAATGTAACAAAATAGCGAGCACCACACAAACTCGTAGTGCGCGAAGGTCCCCAAATATCTGAATGAACTAAAGAAAAAGGTTCTAAACATGGTGACTCAGTACGTAAAGGAAAAGAAACCCGACGGTGTTTACTGAGTTCACAAGTATCACAACTAAAAGGAGAAAAATGAGGTAGATTAGGGACTAGCTTGCGAAGATTGGCAGAGGATGGGTGCCCAAGACGACAATGCCACTGATAAGGTGTGACAGTAGAATGGAGAGCAGATAACATGGAAGAGTTGGACGCCTGCTGCTGCTTCTCTTCCCGGAGATAAAACAGACCATTCTTCTCATACCCCCCACCAATCATCCTCTGCGTCTTGAGATCCTGAAATTCACAACGAGAAGAATAGAAACGTACAGAACACTGGTGAGTATGAGAAAGTTTATGAATGGAGATAAGATTAAAAGGGAATTGAGGCAAATATAAGACAGAAGAAAAAACAAGACCAGATGAGGAATATGTACCAATGCCATGAACAAGAATTTTAGATCCATCGGCAATAGTAACATAGGAAGGAACAGAAGGGGTAACAACATTAGTTAAAAGGGACAAGTCACCTGTCATATGATCAGATGCGCCAGAATCGAGTATCCAAGGATTACTGCCAGTACGAGAAGATGAATGAAGACAAGTATTACCTGAAGAGACATGGGTCGCAGTGGAAGAAGAAGAAGATGCATTAGCCCTTTGAATCATAGAATCGTACTCGGTCTTGGATATAGTAATCTGAGTAGGAGGAGCAGGTGCAGACGGCTCCCCCTCAAGTGTAGCCTGGTTAGCCCAAGCTGGTTTGCCATGAAGCTTCCAGCAAAACGCAACATCGTGGTTGGTTGCATTACAATGAGTACACTTCTTGGTGCCACGACCACCACGCCCCCCACGTCCTCCACGCCGACCACCACGTTCAGAGGAACTACTATGACTGTGGGGGGGAATGTGATTGCCAAAATTTCCAGAAGATAAAGTAGGGGATGTAATGGGAGCAGCAAGAGCAGATGGAGTCGGTCGCTCTAAACCAGATGAATGGGTAGCAGCCCGTCGAACACGAGAAAAAGCCTCACCAATAGTAGGAACTTCCTTGCCAGATAGAATCTGAGAACTTAGAGGAGCAAGTTCTGAATTTAGGCCAGACAAAAACTTTGAAACACGAAAGTCATCCCTGTACTTCTGTTGAACCCGTAAGTCTGTGGATAACGGTTGGTAAACATTTAATTCATCCCACATCCCTTTCAATGTAGAGAAGTAGTCATCGAGCGATCGATCTCCTTGTTGGAAAGAGAAAATCTGCTGATAAATTTGATATATACGAGAAGTATTCTGATCCGATGAATATAATTCTTTGAGAGTGTCCCAAACAGCTTTGGACGTCTCTTGGCAAGCAACATTATTAAAAATATCGGGTTCAAGACTATTCCAAAGTAAAGTCATGATATGAGCATCATTTTGGGTCCAAGTGGGATCAGTAGATGCATCATCAGTGATGTAGGAAGTCTCGCCACTGGCGCGTAGAGATACAGTTACTGCACGGGACCATGGCAAATAGTTGGATCCATTTAATTTAATCGTGGTGAGAGACCGACGATAATCCCGAACAACATCCTTGGTGCCTGATGCACCAATGTCTTTATTCTCAGCATCTTTGTTCTTATTATCACCCATGATAAATAATAAATCAGAGATATAAACGAAGAGATCCGAGAGTTACCCACAGGAAAAAAAAAGAGAGTACGGTGGCGACAACTAATGGGTGATAGGTTGCGGACAGAGGTGGACAGAGGCGGATGGTGGCGGAATCAGAAGACCAGAAGAGAAAAACAGCGGCGGAATAACAGTGGCGGCTGATAGGTTGTGGATTTAGGGTTAGCAACAGCCGACGATGAAGGGAGGTGGCGGCGATTGATGGCGGCGGCTAGGGTTAGGGTTTCGGTTTCTGTGTAGAGATAGGGTTGGTTTTAGAAAAAAAAGAGAGAACGAAGAGGAGAAAGTCAGGTTCCTAGAACCCGCTCTGATACCATGTCGAAATATACGAACGATATGATTTATTCTTCTCACAATGAGGAAATATATAGACTGTGTACAAGATGAATAAGGAAAGAAAATAATACGGAAAGAGGAAATTAAATCCCTAATTGATGCTACCTACCTAATTGACTAACTTGCCTAATTACAATGACTAACTTGCCTAATTACAATATATATACTACCATATACACATTATTTCCAACAATACTTGACACCCCATGTCAAGTCAAGGGTTGATCGATTAGATATCTAAGTATTTTAGAGAGAGAGGGGCTACCTTTGGGCTAGAGAGAGATTATCTCCTAGCCTTCTTTTAGTTTACTCCCTAGAGTTTGTCTCCCGCTTACCTTCTTAAACCCACTTCAAGGTCAGAGATAGCTTCCATTTCTCTTTCTCTTGATGTTTGCCTCATCCTTTATCCTTTTCATTTTTTCTTCTTTCCCTTTGGCTAACAAGAGTTTACTGTAATCTCTCCAGCATATTCTCTTGGAATATTCTCACTCTATAGAATTCATCCCCTACAATTATTAAAATATCAAATTTGAGAATTTTTGTTTTTGACAAAACGAACTGTAATATAATTGCTACTATGTCTGAAATAACATATGTTGAATTTTTAGATTTTTCTAAAGTCAAAATTCAAAAAAATCTCAAAACTCTATCCAAATTTCGGCTTTAGAAAAATCTAAAAATTTTACACAGGTTATTTGAAACGCAATAGAAATTACATTGTAGTTCATTTTGTTTGAAAAAATCTTGAACTTGAACTTTTAATAGCTTAGCTAACGATGTTTGATTAATGTTAATGATAAATGAGGTAATTGCATAATAGTTTTAAAAAGTAAAGAACGTTAGAGTAATTTTAGAAACTTTAGGGGACATTGTATTTGTTATAGACCTTAGGAGAGGTCAGTCTAATTGACCCTTTCTTTTTCAATATCAGAAGTTGGAGATCAAAATGTACTATTAACTCAAGAGAAGAAAAAGAGTTGAGTATTAATGCATATTGTATAAGTTTGGCTATCTACTATATCTTTCTCTCATGCATATTATATAATGTTGGTGATAACGTTTTCAGTGATCCCTTCTCGGCTATGATCTGCAAGAAAACTGAGGGTATTAATGTGGTGTAGGCTAATACCCCTCCAATGCCGAAGTCAGTGATCGAAGTCAACTCAGAGAGAATAATGAGATATGGAAGACAATACTAGAATTATTAGCCGTACCTTTCTTGCCCACTCTCTCCCTTCTTAGCGCCCTCCTCTCGTCTTTAAGTTCTTTTAAGAGTCTTTGCAGGAGTGTGATAAGATCATTATCCCTAACCGTTAGGGGGTTCCTTACGTGTAGAATACGTACTTCCCCTGCTCTGCATAGTTGCTATCGTGAATCTTCTTTTGTGCACCTTGTTGATATGCTCAACCCTTGCGATCAGGAATAGATGAGGAAAAGATCCGATTTGTCTAGGTTGAGGAACTATATGGGTTGAGGACAAATCTAAACCCAGGCACCAAGATGACTAGAGCCGAAGATCCGAGAAGGCTTACTTGGTCGTCAGTTTACTACATATTAATTGGAATTGCTTACAATATTTGGAAGTTTAGGCTGTGATATACCAGATGATTTTCTAATGGTTAATGGTGCTACATTAGGTGGTGTCAACCAATTCTTGCTTTGCTGCGGCTGCATCGAAGGATCTCACCATGCTATTGTAAAGGTTCATGATTCTCAGTGATACAGAATGATAGACAGTATAGGTCTTTACATGCGGATCATTTGACGTTGGTCAATTGATGATAGCTCTGATACCATAAAGAAACAGATCATTCATCTGTTTATACAGAAATCAAAGAGATTGAAGAAGATCATATTAGAATGAAGAACTTGAGAGAAAACTTGATTTTATTAGAAAGTGTTCATTGCAATACAATGGAAACCTGAGGGCCCTTTTATAAAACTTCTGAACACTAGCTAAGCATGCTAAGCCTTAACCGACTTTACCAATACAGCTGGAAAAAACAGAACAAGCTAACAAACTATTCTACCAGATTTGTTAACAGAAAGATCAGCTAACTAACAGACTTCAGCTAACTAACAGACTTTTAACACACGTTTAAAAGACTATGCTGACGAATATACTGAGCAGACTGAGGTGGTGATCTGCTGAGATTGAACCACTGAGCTGGCTGGACTATGCTGAGCTGTGTGAGGTGGTGATCTGCTGAGGTTGAACTGAGCTGGATGAGGTTGCTGAGAACCATGAGGCTGAGAACCATGATGCTGAGAATCATGAACCTTTATCTGTTTCTCAATCTTCAGCATTATTCCAACTTCTTCATGTTGATGTATGGGGACCTTCCCCAGTTTGCTCAAATAAAGGATATAGGTATTACTTGTTAATATTGGATGATTTCTCACGGTATGTTTGGATTTTTCGTATGATTTACAAGTCTGAAGTAAAGGATCACATTACTAGTTTTAAGGCCTTGGTTCAAAATCAGTTTAATACCACAGTCAAGTCTGTGAGGAGTGATAATGGGGGTGAATTTGTTAATAATTACTTGTATCATCTGTTTCTAGAAGTTGGGATTGTGCATCAGACTTCTTGTCCTCACACTTCTGCTCAGAATGGCAGGGCAGAGAGAGCCCATCGTCATGTAATGGAGACCACTTTAACTTTGCTTCATCAAGCTAAGTTGCCATCTGTGTTTTGGCTTGAGGCCTTAATCACTGCTGTGATCCTTATAAATAGGCTGCCTCATTCCTCCATTCAGTTTCAAATACCTTATCAACTGGTTTTTAACAAAGTACCTGATTACCATCTCATGAAACCATTTGGTTGTTCCTGTTATCCTAGGCTTAGGCCATACACTTCACACAAATTGGAACCAAAATCTATTCAGTGTGTTTTTCTTGGATATTGTCTCAACACCAAAGGATATAGATGTTATGATCCTATTTCTCAAAGAGTGTATGTTTCTGGTCATGTGAAGTTTGATGAGACATTCTTTCCTTATCCTGAAATTGTGAGTGGAAGTCCTGATGAGTCGTCTGAGTTTTTACCTCATTTTACAGTCCCTCTTACTCAATATGAGCCAATTACTGTGGATGTTCCTCAGGTCTCTCAGCAAGTGCCTATTAGGGAGTTATCCAGTTTTTCCAATGAACTTGTGCAAGTTCCATCCTCTAATCCAGAACTAATCATCTCTAGTCCAGAGCTACCTATTAACAATTCCCCATCAACTACTTCTCATTCTTTACCAGAACCTGATCCGGTTATTCCTCTTGTAACAAATCAACATTCAATGACCACAAGAGCTAAGAATGGCATTACTAAACCTCGAGTTCCTATGTCTCTGACAGCTGCCCTTAGTGGTGTTTCTGTGGAACCTAAGACATTTTCAGAAGCCTTCAAACATAATGTGTGGAAAACAGCTATGGATGAGGAATATACAGCTTTGTTGAATCAGGGTACATGGTCCTTGGTTTCTTTACCATCTCATGGTCATGTTATAGGATGTCAGTGGATTTATAAGATCAAACGTCATTTTAATGGCACAGTAGCAAGATATAAGGCTCGTTTGGTGGCTAATGGCAATCAACAGACTGAAGGTCTGGATTATGCAGACACATTTAGTCCAGTGGTTAAGCCGACTACTGTTCGTGTAGTACTATCTATGGCTCTAACAAATTCTTGGAATCTTTGTCAACTTGATGTATCCAATGCCTTTCTTCATGGTGTGATTGATGAAGATGTCTTTATGCGTCAACCTCAGGGCTATAGAGATCCCAATCGCCCTCATATGGTTTGCAAATTGCATAAAGCTCTTTATGGGCTTCGTCAAGCTCCAAGAGCTTGGTATTCTGTTTTCAGTACTTTTCTTATTGCTCAAGGTTTTCATAATAGTGCTGCAGATTAATCCTTGTTTGTTTTGAAGAAAGGGGGATCATGTGTCATTCTTCTTGTGTATGTGGATGATATCATTCTAACTGGGAATGATGATGCACTCATCACCAATTTAGTTACAACTCTTAACTCCAAGTTTGCCATGAAAGACTTAGGGGACTTGCATTATTTTTTGGGCATTGAGATTCAGCGTTCCTCTTCTCATCTGTTCCTCTCCCAGCACAAATATGCTACTGATCTCCTTACAAAAGCAGGGCTGCTTCAGTGTAAATCTAGCAAAACTCCAGAATCTGTCAAGGTCAAGGCTAATTCTGATAGATTGTTTCATGATCCTACTCCTTATCGCACTCTTGTGGGATCTCTTCAGTATCTTACTATCACCAGACCTGACATCTCTCATGCTGTGAATAAAGTATGCCAACATATGCATGCTCCTACTGAAGATCATTTTGTAGCAGTTAAACGCATATTACGTTATGTTCAGGGTACAATTGCTCATGGTTTGCATTTCTCTCCTGGTTCTTCTAGCTTTACTGCTTATACTGATGTAGATTGGGCTGGGGATGCTTTAGATCGTCGTTCCACATCTGGATATTGTGTGTACCTTGGCTCTAATTTGATCTCTTGGTCAGCCAAGAAACAATCCACTGTGGCCAGGTCTTCCACAGAGGCTGAATATCGTGCCTTGGCTAATGTTGCTACAGAATTAACCTGGCTGTCTTTTTTGGCTAAGGACTTAGGTCTTCCTTGTTCTTCTCCTGCCTTGATTTGGTGTGATAATCAAAGTGCTATAGCTCTTTCCTCTAATCCAGTGTTTCATGCTCGGACCAAACACATTGAAATTGATTATCATTTTATTCGTGAAAAGGTTTTGAATAATCAGGTTGTTTTTCGTTATGTTTCTTCTCAGCATCAAATAGCTGATATATTCACTAAGGCCCTTTCAAGTTTTGCTTTTCTCTTTTTTAAATCCAAACTGATGGTCAGTCCTCCCATCAGTTTGACGGGGGATGTAAAGGTTCATGATTCTCAGCATCATGGTTCTCAGCCTCATGGTTCTCAGCAACCTCATCCAGCTCAGTTCAACCTTAGCAGATCACCACCTCACACAGCTCAGCATAGTCCAGCCACCTCAGCCAGCTCAGTTGTTCAATCTCAGCAGATCACCACCTCAGTCTGCTCAGCATATTCGTCAGCATAGTCTTTTAAACATGTGTTAAAAGTCTGTTAGTTAGCTGAAGTCTATTAGTTAGCTGATCTTTCTCTTAACAAATCTGGTAGAATAGTTTGTTAGTGTGTTCTGTTTGTTCTGTTTTTTCCAGCTGTATTGCTAAAGTCGGTTAAGGCTTAGCATGCTTAGCTAGTGTTCAGAAGTTCTATAAAAGGGCCCTCAGGTTTCCATTGTATTGCAATGAACACTTTCTAATAAAATCAAGTTTTCTCTCAAGTTCTTCATTCTGATATGATCTTCTTCAATCTCTTTGATTTCTGTATAAACAGATGAATGATCTGTTTCTTTAGCTATGATTCAAGACTTCCCTGCTCTGCTGCAAGTTATGCCTCTATTTTGGATGTCAAATTTGCACACGGTATTCAGCTTGGAAAATTTTAAGATTACAACCCCCGCCATTGTTTTTTTTGGGGATTTGATGTACGATGTTTGTTTCTTTTTCTATCCGATCTTCCAATCGGCAAATTATTTGTTGGGAGTTTGAGTGCCAACCTAGTTATGATCCTCTCGTTCCGGTTGTGATGTCTCATGTCGGTTGTCCTGTTAATTATTATTGTACATGACCTTTGATTAATAAAATTGTTCATTTTTAGCCTTTTCAAAAAAAAAAAATTGGAAATGTTTACGTGAAAAAAATATTGGAAATAGTTACGTGGAAATGAAAAGCAAGATAACAATAATATTTAAAACAAAGTGATCACATAAGAATACAAATTGTTCACGTAGTTAGGCATTAGATTTATGCTCACGGACGAAGATAAATACAGGAAGAATTTCACTATGAAAAAGGATAATCAAGTCAAAATGAATTTGATACATAAGTAGAGTGAGGCCGAAGGGTTCGTTCATGAGTCAACAATACACACACACAGGTGTACTTTCTATATGTAACTAATAGTGCTGGCAACACAAAGTTTTATGAGGCACTCGCATGCCTTGCTTGAGTATTGCTCTAGACTAGAGAGAATGTATGCCTTTGAATGTATGTGCCACTTTCAGTGGTAGAATTAATGCTTCTGATCATATTGGAAGGCCTCCTCCTTAAGTTTCAGTAATTTTTGAGCCTTTAGACTTCCACCTTGTTCGATTGTTAAACATATAAGCAAATAGATGGATCACTTTGGCTTATATTTGAAACTTAGAGCTCAAATAGCAAAAAAACTCAAAAGTCGTCGGAGGTTGACATTTAACAATCAATATGGATCACTTTGGCTTATATCTATTACTAGATTCTGCCCTTATTGTATACAACAATTAATATGGAAGTTTTCCGTACATATAATCTTTCTTCCCAGGTATAATCTCAGAGAGAGAGAGAGAGAGAGAGAGAGGGAGGGAGATTTATCTCCTGCAAACTACTCCTCTGCCATCCATCCCACTAGCACAGTTCAAGTTCCCATACTCAAAACTCTCATAGGAATTTAACCCACCATTGAATTTAGCCACGGCGCAATCGGCGGAAAAGAGATTGGAAGAAGCAAATTCCTTGGCACCTCCCAAAACAGGCATCGCCACCCCCATCTTAATCCTGCTCACGTAGTTGCTACCGTAAGTCTGTCCCAAAACGCCGTCAACTCCGCCGCTCAAAGAGCTAAACTTGAAGCCCAAGTCCAGATGAGCAAAGCAATCTTCTTCAGTAATTCCGTAGTTATGGATTCTTGAATCTTTCTCGGTGATGGGAACCACTGTCGCTTTGATTTTGAAGTTCCCTTCCACTTCAATCACCACAGCATTAGCGTCACCAGACCTGGTGAAGGAGACGCCTTGTACGGTGGTTGGCTGCCACTTGGCGCCTTTTTTATTTGGGAGGAAGACGGGTTCTCCGTCAAAGGAGAGTGCGAGTCTGTCAACTGAATCATCCCAAGTTGAAGTCTTTTGGGCACCGACAGAGAGTTGGTGATCGTCGAAGAGAATTCCGAGTGATTGGATCCAAGTGAAGTCCCTCTTCATGTTATAGTTTCGCCTTCCGATGAAGTGAGCGTTGATATGAAGATTGGAATCGGAAAGCATGCAAAAGTCTTGATCCTTTTTCCCATGGAAGTAGAAGGTAATTCCATCACCACCAATGAACCGTGGGTCTTGGCATATTGCTCCTGGCTTATTGCAATCTACAATTTTTTATCAATTTACAAGTCAAATGAGATTGGTCAAGCCTATATATTTTATATCCTTCAAGGTGAAATCTACCTATGCTTTGTTCATTTGAAACAAAAAGGTTGTGAGAAAAGGCTTACCGCAAATAGGACTGCACGTGACACAATCAACCTCACAATGTTCCGGACAAGCAGGAGGACAAGTATGCTCCATTTTGTAGCATGTTTCGAATTTCTTGTTCATGCATTTGGCTTTCGTAGGAGAAGTCGACGGCAATGGAGATGGAGGCGGAGGTGAAGGTGAATTAGGTGTTAGTATGGGAACATTGGAAGGAGGTGGTGGTGGCGAGAAGATTGGAGCAGGAGGAGCGGAAACAGAAGTAGGTGGTGGTGGTTTGGGAACAGCGGAAGGAGGTGGTGGTGGTGAACGAGGTTTCTTCGACGGGGGTGGTGGAGGCGGTGAACGGTTCTTCCTCGGTGGAGGCGGTGGG
The DNA here is from genome assembly GCA_019985065.2 of Arctostaphylos glauca. Lineage (NCBI taxonomy): Eukaryota > Viridiplantae > Streptophyta > Magnoliopsida > Ericales > Ericaceae > Arctostaphylos > Arctostaphylos glauca. Next base: position 26,780,151 of record JAHSPW020000001.1, on the reverse strand, counting down.
GGTGGTGAACGAAGCTTCTTTGGTGGAGGCGGTGGGGGTGGTGAACGTTGTGACAACTTACACTTGGGTGTGCAAGTAACGCAGTCTACTGAACAATCATAAGGACAATTCGCAGGACAATAAAGATCCTCTCTTTTGTAACAAGCAGGATAATGTACTTTATCTTCGCACCAGACTTGTTGAGTTTTAGGAGGTTTTCCATCTGCGGCAACAGCCACAACCACCGCGAAGAGGAGGAGGAGGAGGATGCATGGGCGCACCATAACCATGGCTGGAGCCATTAGATTAACGGTGCAAATTGTAATGGAGAGAGAGAGAGAGAGAGAGAGAGAGAGAGAGTGAGTAGGAGTGTGTGGATTTTGGGTTGTAAATGAATCCTTTCCTTTTATAGGTTAGAGATAAGTGCAATAAAATCCAACCAAGATGCCAAGTTGGGCTATGTACCCATCTTTCCAAATTCCAAGCCAAGTCTTCCTCATTACTTTCCGATCACTTCACATTCGCCTTGTTTTCCAAAAGTCAACCACGTTATATGCCTTCACATCTACTCACAAAATACTTTTCCATTTAGGTATGTTGCAAGCCGCCTTTTTAACCCTTCATTTCATCCATTAGGAATTAATCAAACTTTCAGAAACAAAAACTCTGTCCCTGAAATTCAAAATTTGACATCTAGTTTAGACTGGTTTTCTCAATTTCTATTGAGTTTGTTGTGTTTTCATTTTGACTCAAAATGTCACATCTGGTTTCTATTCAAAAGGCCTCCACCAGGTTTGAGTCGGATAACCACATGCGCTTCCGTTCACAAAGCCGTTTTTTTGTTTATAACTTTTAGTGTACAAGCACCTTGATTAATTTTTAGAAGATTAATTTAACTTTTCACTAGCGAAAAGTTCAATTAAAATCAGAGCATGCAAAACTTTATATTGGACTGGTCATATAATTAAGAGTTGATACAACCTAGCTAATGAGAATGTACATATAGATTTCCAACTGGGTTGGCACCAAACCGGCTGCTAACAAAGCCATCTGAAATACGAGGTCGAGAAGACTTCAACCCATGGAAGAAAAAGAGAATAAAAAGCTGAAGCTAGGAACAGAAACTCCAAAAATCCAAAATTTTAGAGATATCCAAGCCAAGCTCGAAACTTCCCGAACTGATGATCATAGTTCAAAATGAAGAATCAAATCCAGCAATCTAAAAAGTTATGAACTTAAACGAACAAACTCTTAAGTCTCATGTCTTAATTACCAGACTATCTCCTTGAATTATAAGAAAAAATACAGAGGCTATTTGTTTTCACAAGCATATTGATCAACTTATTTAGAATCATATCCAACAGAATATTGTTCCCAAGTAAAAAGATAGGCTACTATTTCCTTAGGGAAGAAGACTACTCATTTCTTTAACATAGTAAACTGGTGTAGCTCTTGAATAGTAAGTCTCTTATATATAACAGGTATTGTATATGGCACTACCTAATTAAATGTAATTATTGTAGCTGCATAGAATTGTTCTATTATTATGAACCACTTAGCCGTCAAATTAGCGTTAATAAACTTTACGATATGTGATCCATACAAAATGAAGTAGTAACAAAATTTCATAAAGGCCGAAATCTTAAAAAGAAAAAAAAATGGAAAAAAAATTGTGACCAGTACAGGTGGTACTGGTGGAGTTTTACAAGGTTGGATCCTTATCTCTTGCAAAATCTCTAAAGACTCCTCCAAAAACCACTTAGTGGTTAAGACCTAAAATTTGAAGTTTATTTCTTATAAGATTTCAGATTCAAAATTTTCAGGTGTTATTAATATTTATAGGGTTTAGTCTATACATGAATTTATCTCGGGATCTTTGCTAGTTAACATTAAAATTGATCTTTTAAAAATTAGTTGAAATACATGTATGCCGGCCGAACTTAGAGAAGCTTAACTTTAAATTAGGTTATCATATGCGCAGGGTACGTTTATTTGATTGTAACGGACTCTACTTTTGATAGATGTACAAAAATGTTTAAAAAAATGCAGAGATCGTGTCAGGTGATATGCCCTTAAATTTAGATGCTTGCCCATCTTTCCAGGTGAGGTGTTCCCTACTTTATTCCTTACTTAGGGATTAATGGTGATCCGATATGCCCGTCCAAAAGTTTTAAAACCCAACCCTAGTTTATGCGCCATACTATCTACTCTTTGTCCTTTAAAAATAAAATAAAGATTAGTTTTTACAAGGAGACATGCATTTACAAGGGTTAGTTTTTACAAAATTAACACTTTCGCTCGATTTTTTAAAATAAAATAAAGGACTAATATTAAAGGATGGATGTATGGAGTACATGCAAAATGAAACTTTTGGTGATATATAGAAGGTAAAACAAAAATATTTTTTTTCTGCTCAACAACTAAAACAAAGATGTTGTGTAACTCATTTTAATTCTTTTGTTGCATCTTTTTGATATGCTAAGCCCTAGCGATCAGGTAGATGAGGAAAAGATCTGATTTGTCTGGGTCGAGGAACTATTTGGGCTGAGAAGAGATCTAAACCCAGGAATCGAGAAGACTAGAGTCGAAGATCCGAGAAGGCCTACTTGGTCGGCAGTTTACTACATATCAATGGGAATTGTTTACGTGAAAAAAAAATTGGAATCGTTTACGTGGAAAAGAAAAGCAAGATAACAGTAATATATAAAACCAAGCGATCACATAAGAATACAAATTGTTCACGTGGTTAGGCATTAGATTTATGCTCATGGACGAAAATAAATAAGAAAAAATTTCACATATGAACAAGGGTAATCAAGTCAAAATGAATTTGATACATAAATGGAGTGAAGGTGAAGGCTTCGTTCATGAGCCAACAATACACACACACAGGTGTATTTTATATATGCAACAAATAATGCTGGCTACACAAAGTTTTATGACGCAATCGCCAGTTGCAAGGGTTCGCACTCACATACGTTGCTTGAGTTGTGCTCTAGACTAGAGAGAATGTATGCCTTTGAATGTGGCAATTTCAGTGGTAGAATTAGTGCTTCTGATAGTGCATGGAAGGCATCCTAATTCTTAAGTTCCAGTAATTGAAATTTTTCGAATAGTTATTATCAATTCTTATAGGATCTGTTTATACAGGATTTTATCTTGATTTCAAATGGATTCCTCTAATAAGATTGATCTATCAGAGATTGGTGTCCATTCATCTTGACTTTAAATGGAGGCTTTTTACCTTGACGCTTTCGGTATCGGTGTATATGCTGACCCAATACAATATTCTAAGTTACCAAAAAATAAGAAAATAATGCAACTTAATGAACACTTGTGCTGCAATTTTGGGGAGGCTTCTCTGAGGAATCTTCGTAATAAATCCACGCTTGGGCCTTTATTTTTCGCTTTACATTTTTTTTTTTGTTGTTAAGGTAAATTTCTTTAATATAAGTACGTATTTACCGGGCCTTGTTTTCGTTGCATTGCTCAATGTGTTTTTTTCATAGATGTTTTTTGTATGACTTATGAGATGAAAGATTTAGATATCCCTTGATTTATTTTTTTCCAATTCTTTTTTAGATTTCGGCCTTTATGAATTTTTGGTACTACTTCATTTTTTATGGATCACGTATCATAAAATTCATTAACACTAATTGCACGGCTAGGTGATTCATAATAGTAGAAAAATTCTAAGCAGCTATGGTAATTACATTTAATTAGGTACTGCCATATGATACCTTTGTGTAACATTCTGTACGGAGAACGCTTGCTTACTACTCGAAAAGTATACTGGTTTACTATGTTGAAGAAACGAGTACACACATCTTCTTCTCTGAGGAAATAGTAGTCTATCTTTTTACTTGAGAACAACATTCTGTTGGATGTGATTCTAAATAAGATGAGCAAGCTTGTGAAAACGAATAGCATTAATCGTACTTTTTTCTATAATTCAAGGGGTTAGTCTAATAATTAAAACCTGACACTTGGAAGGTTTTTTAAGGTCTCAGCCTCGGAATATTTTAGATGTTTTAGTGCTTGGGCGAAAGAAATTACTCAAATTTTGGGGAGTTAGTTTCCTCCCAATGGATGAAATGAAGGGTTAAAAAGGCGGCTTGCAACGTACCTAAATGGAAAAGTTTGTAAGTAGAGGTGAAGGCATGTAGTGTGGTTGACTTTTGGAAAACGAGGCAAATGTGAAGTGAGACAGTAATGAAGGAAGGCTTGGCTTGGAATTTCGAAAGATGGGTAGCTAAACCAACCTGGCATCTTGGTTGGATTTTATTGCACTTCTCTCTCACCTATAAAAAGGGTGGATTCCCTAACAATCTTAAATCCACACACTCCTACTCTCTCTCTCTCTCTCACTCCATTACAATTTGCACCATTAATCGAATGGCTCCAGCCATGGTTATGGTGCGCCCATGCATCCTCCTCCTCCTCCTCTTAGCGGTGGTTGTGGTTGTTGCTGCAGATGGAAAACCTCCTAAAACTCAACAAGTCTGGTGCGAAGATAAAGTACATTATCCTGCTTGTTACAAAAGGGAGGATCTTTATTGTCCTGTGAATTGTCCTTATGATTGTTCAGTAGACTGCATTACTTGCACGCCCAAGTGTAAGTCGTCACGACATTCACCACCCCCACCGCCTCCACCGAGGAAGAATCGTTCACCTCCTCCACCACCCCCGTCGAAGAAACCTCGTTCACCACCACCACCTCCTTCCAATGTTCCCATATCGACACCTAATTCACCTTCACCTCCGCCTCCATCTCCATTGCCGTCGACTTCTCCTAAGAAAGCCAAATGCATGAACAAGAATTTCAAAACATGCTACAAAATGGAGCATACTTGTCCTCTTGCTTGTCCAGAACATTGTGAGGTTGATTGTGTCACGTGCAGTCCTATTTGCGGTAAGCCTTTTCTCACATCCTTTTTGTTTCAATGAACAGAACATAGGTAGATTTCACCTTGAAGGATATAAAATATATAGGCTTGACCAATCTCATTTGACTTGTAAATTGATAAAAATTGTAGATTGCAATAAGCCAGGAGCAATATGCCAAGACCCACGGTTCATTGGTGGTGATGGAATTACCTTCTACTTCCATGGGAAAAAGGATCAAGACTTTTGCATACTTTCCGATTCCAATCTTCATATCAATGCTCACTTCATCGGAAGGCGAAACGATAACATGAAGAGGGACTTCACTTGGATCCAATCACTCGGAATTCTCTTTGACGATCACCAACTCTCTGTCGGTGCCCAAAAGACTTCAACTTGGGATGATTCAGTTGACAGACTCGCACTCTCCTTTGACGGAGAACCCGTCTTCCTCCCAAATAAAAAAGGCGCCAAGTGGCAGCCAACCACCGTACAAGGCGTCTCCTTCACCAGGTCTGGTGATGCTAATGCTGTGGTGATTGAAGTGGAAGGGAACTTCAAAATCAAAGCGACAGTTGTCCCCATCACCGAGAAAGATTCAAGAATCCATAACTACGGAATCACTGAAGAAGATTGTTTTGCTCATCTGGACTTGGGCTTCAAGTTTAACTCCTTGAGCGGCGGAGTTGACGGCGTTTTGGGACAGACTTACGGTAGCAACTACGTGAGCAGGATTAAGATGGGGGTGGCGATGCCTGTTTTGGGAGGTGCCAAGGAATTTGCTTCTTCCAATCTCTTTTCCGCCGATTGCGCCGTGGCTAAATTCAATGGTGGGTTAAATTCCTATGAGAGTTTTGAGTATGGGAACTTGAACTGTGCTAGTGGGATGGATGGCAGAGGAGTAGTTTGCAGGAGATAAATCTCCCTCTCTCTCTCTCTCTCTCTATGAGATTATACCTGGGAAGAAAGATTATATGTACGTATACAATAAGGGCAGAATCTAGTAATAGATATCTATCCACTGTTTGAATTTGTATTTACATTTCGAGTATCATGCTTCGACTTTTGAGTTTTTGCTATTTGAGCTCTGAGTCACATATATAAGCCAAAGTGATCCATCTGTTTACTCATAAGTTTAATAATCGAACAAGTTCTAAGTCTCTAGGCTCACATCGATACAAGGCTGATTGTTGAAACTATCTTCTATCCATTGTTTCTATAATTGCAATACTAAATTATCGTGAGAACATATGTGAATTTCTTAGTTAGAGAAGTGAAATCGATTCCGGTTAGTCGGGAATTTTGGTACGTTGAACTGAATCAATTAGTTTGGGATGAATATATTGAAAACCGATGCTGAATAATGTAATTAGGTGATGAAAATCGGTTCCAGATGATTAGGTCTGGTTGGAAATTTTAATTTTTTCGATATTGAATAGGTTACCGTCTTTTAACAACAAATTTAGACCACATCTAAGGAAAAACCAATAACAAATTATTTTATATATACATAAATCAATCTTATTATTAGATAGCCCGGAGTTACAAAGCTTATGATCTATCTTGAGCCACAAAATAAGAATGATCCAATACCACTACAAAAGTACTAACACCCACTTGGTCTAATTCGATTTCGATTTTACAGTATTTCAGTTCGGTTCGATCGATGTCGGGTGAAATTTTAAGTAACTGAGACTGAACCGAAAATTAATCTTTTTTTCCAAAAATCGAGACCGACTTAACCCCAAAATTTTTGATGAATTTTTTCAGTCGGTTCAATTTAGTTGATAATATTTTCACCCCTAGTTAGCTATATATGAAGCACGGACTGTTTTAAATCAAGAGTTACAAGAGAACCTGGCAACAAGGATAATCTGATCAAGAAAACTCCAAGGGGTTGGTTTGATGATTAAGACTTGTAACTTAGAGATACGCTCCCTTGTAAGTCTTAGATTCGAAACTTCTCGGATACTATATATATATATATATATATATATATATATATATATATATATATATCAACTCTTATGTGGCTAGTCCGTAAGTGGACGTGTGATTGGTTTTTCGAGAACTAGTCGGCATGAGGTTGGAATAATTTCAAAGCCGTCCAAATATCTCAGTTATAAAAAAAATTTGATCAACTGTTACTTGCGTACTATAAATTTGATGTTCTCAATAGGGAGCTTTAGCATTATCTAACTTAATGGTGCCTCCAGTGTAGGACGAGCAATTAATTTACCAAACTAGTGGATCTATTAGTGAGGATACCGATTGATAATTGAAGAATGTTCCTCAATATTTTAAACTGGTCAATGACATCATAGTGTTTATTTGGGCAAGTAGTCTGCAGCTGTCTCTGCTTCATCACGAAGAATCCAGCCTTTTAATTATTAAATTACATGGTTGAGTTAAATAGAATACACATCGGATATTGTTCTTTCTCCAAGAAGTAAGAAAAAACTATTTTAACTGTTTAAATGTTTTACAGTCCAGAGTGTTAGTGAAGGGATCAAATATGAAGTGAAGGGATGCGGTCACCTGCGGCCAAGACCAGGTAAGAAAAGCGAGTTTCGTATTGTTTATGTTGGCTCTATATTTTTTATTTATAAGCTTTGGACAACTCTTAACTTTCGAGCCGGTTTTCAAAGTTGAGTTAGCTTCATAAGTTTCTAATATGGTATCAGAGTTAGATCCGTTAAGCACACATATGCATTTCACGCTTCGCATGAGAGAAGGAATTAGCGAGTCTCACATTACCTATGTTGGTTCTCCTTCCTCTATTTATAAGTCTTGAACAATCCTTACCTTTCAATTTGATTTTCAAAGTTGAGTTAGGCAGATGGGTTTTTAGCTAACATGTTGTATCCAGTTCATTCTAATTTTACTACGTATTGAATCCATCACAATTAGCGTAAGTGACAAATTAAAGTCGAATCAGAGTTTAGAAACCACAACAGAGGTTAGATAAAGAACCAATCTAACTCTTACTGGGCTATATAGTTTCTACTTTGTAATTTTATGATTCATGAATTTTGTAATTCTGAATGAGGAATACCCTACTACTTAAATACTATTTGACGTTGTGTGTATATGATACGAATAAATCTACATGCACATTATTTTTGCTTATACCCTCTTACACCCTACTTAGATGTATGAGATTTTGATTTTTAAATTTTAAATTTTGAATTTCTTTTAAAGGTTAAATGGGTGGAGCTCATGTGAAATATAAATAAGGTGTAAGAGGACGTAAACAAGAGGGTATGCGTGTAGACTTACTCATATGACACTACCCATATCTTGTGAAAAGCACAAAAGATCACCCACGTGGATTAATGCTGAATTTCATGATTTACTAATTATGTATGTGGATCAGATCTGTGAAGTACTTCGGATAGGTGTAGAATTACAATTCTCTTCGGATTTACCCATAAATAGAGTTTTATTGTGAACCTTAAAGGTAGGAGGTGTTTCCCTCTCTCTTGTAATCTTTATTCTCTCTCTCACACACACACACACACAGGGACAAATTTTGAGTTGAATGGCATAACTAAGTATTTCTGGTTTGTGTATTTATGCTTATTTATTTTTAAAATTTGCTTAATTTCACTAGCTTGGATGAAATGATTTAAAAATAAAACAAAATCAACAACTAAAATCAGTGTTCGATTGTCAATCTAATGTGCGATAAGCAATGTGATTGGTGTATACGAAACTATATACTATATCTTACTATTTAGGGGAACTTAATGTTGAGTCCTACCTCTAAGAGTAATCTAGTGTTAGATCTTAAACACTTTTCAACATTAAGTTTACATCCTAAAATTCAAAAAATACCAAAAAAGACCCTAAAATTAAATGAAACACTAAATTAGGATGTGTCCTAAAAATTAGGGATGTGTTCCAAAAATTACCTTTAATATTACATTACTGTCCAAAAATATCTACCGTTTCTGTTTTGGCCCAGAGTTCCAATCCCAGACGGTTCAGCATCCCTCTGTTCGTCCGCCGTCGACCCCGTGCACGACCACTGTTACGGCCGTCGGTTCTCGTATCCCTCTGTTTCGTATTCCTGCGGTGGTTCTTCGTCCTAACACACAGACCTCCTGCGGTGGTCCTTCGACCGAACACACAGACAACCCGCGGTGGTCCTTCGGTCGAACACACAGACGTCGCATCTCGTCCTCCGGTGATGTTAGACTCGTGATGTTGATGTCACAAAATTTACCATCAGGTTGTTTCGGGGCCACAACGGTGCTGTGCTCGCATAGCTGATGTTTCATGGTCTGCTATAGTCTGCTGCTGCATTTTTTGATGCAGCATGCTTGATTTTGTTAGGGTTGGATTTCCGGAATTGTGAGATTCCTTCAAGTTCTCTCAGCCACCAAACTGACTTTTTTTGAATGAGAATACAAAGATGCCAGCTATTTCATCATCCCTGTATGTTTCATGCTTGATTTTTTGATGCTGCATGCTATAGTCTGCTGCTGTTGCTGCATGCTATAGTCGCTGCTGCTGCATGCTTGATTTTTTTACGTTTATATGCTCACGTTGCTGCACCGTTCATGTCAAGATCTGGTAAAATTGCATGCCACTTCAGTTATTGTGCTATGGTCAAGTGTGTCCTAGACATCACACTAGCTGAATCAGTTATTTTGTGCCAAAATAAATGTCTGCTTCATTGTTATCATCCACACTGCATGTAAGAGAAACGCATCATGGGGTCCATAAAAAAACAAGGGTCACTAAGCTTAGGCCTTATTGTATGGCACTACAAGACAAAGTCCTAAATTGCATTGCATTAGCATGAAAGTAACGTGCAGTGTAGGAGCCTGAGGGCACCCTCAAACCAAAGGCTACAAATGTTTATGCGGTGTTGATTTGTGACACGTGATGGTAAATTCTGCTCTCTGCGTTTTACATTTGATGGTAAATTTGCTCTCTGCATTTTACGATTTGATGGTAAATTCTGCTCTCTCCCATTTGATGGTAAATTTGCTCTCTGCATTTCCCCATTTGATGATAAATTTGCTCTCTGTAATTTATATTTGATGGTAAATTTGCTTTATGCATTTCCCCATTTGATGGTAAATTTGGTCTCTCCCGTTTGATGGTAAATTTGCTCTTTGCATTTCCCCGTTTGATGGTAAAGAGAACAACAGTGTACAGAAGTTAAAATCTGAAAACAACAGTGTATAGAAGTTAAAATCTAAAAATTTACATGAACAGTCATAATATGGTGAATTTGTGTCTGGTGGTTAATTTGTATATCCGGGAATATGGAAAATTACAGAATATGGTAAATTGCACATCATCTAAAAATACAGAATATGGTAAATTTACACATCATCTACGAAAACATGGTAAATTACAATCTTCAAGAAAATTTGCACATCATCTATTTAGCAATCTTCAAGAAAATTTCTTCGGGTTTGACGATGCGATCTTCGTCCTAACTTTCAACCCTCACTGTTTACCATACCATCTATCAACATGGTAAATTTACAAATCATCTAACAAACGTAGTAACTTACATATCATCTATGGTAAACATGGTAAATTACAGAATATGGTAAATTTGCACATCATCTAAAAATACAGAATATATGGTAAATTTACACATCATCTACGAAAACATGGTAAATTACAATCATCTACCAAGTCATGGTAAATTCACCAAACATATTGGTGAAGTGTGCGGCATATCAAAAAAAAAAAAATGGCTTTACATGCGCAACCCATTCTCAAAACATATAACTACAAATTAAAAACGATAAAAATAATTCACTCACTCACCGTTCGCTAGTTAGCAATCTTCAAGAAAATTTCTTCGGGTTTGGCGATGCGATCTTCGTCCTAACTTCAACCCTCACTGTTATTTTGCACAAGAAGTAATAAAGAAGATCGTTTGGGCGAGGAAATTTTAAAAATCAGAAAATAAGGTAAGGAAGATCCCAAAAAAACCTTGCGATTGCGTAGAAAATCAAATCTTCAGTGGAAAGATTCCAGCAAAATATCCATCAAATTTACCATATTCTGATAAATGAACATGGAATATTTGAAGAAGATTTGATTTCCGGATCAGTGAAAACCAAATACTCACTGTTTCGCCGGAACCATATTCCGGCGTCCTCACGGGTTTCCAGCAGTTTCCGGCGAAAATATTAAATCCGGCGAAACATTATTTAACCTTATTTCCGGCGAAACATTAAATCTTACCTTATTTCCGGCGTAATGAAGCAATTGCCGAAAAAAAATTACAACGAACAAAAATTACCTTATTTCCGGCGAACATTAAATCCGGCGAAACAATAAATCCGGGACTTGGTTTCCATAATCAGCTAAATATTTTACCTTATTTAATTCCCTAATTACAGCCATATTTATTGCCCAATTATAAACATACCAAATCAATATAAAATCTTTTCTAAACCAAAAAGGATAAGAGGGTAATCTACCACCAAAAAATAAGGGCAGACATGTCAACCAGGCTTAATTGGGGATGTAAACATAAGTTTGAAAAGTGTATGGGACTCAACCCTACGTAGTGTAGGTAAAAAGGACCCTGATTTAATTTATCTTACTATTTATCTTGCAATCAGATATGATTTGAATATAAATATATTGGAGATAGATATATCAACAATCATTCGTGCATATAAGTCCGATAAGCATTGTTCGGCTAAGTTGTTAGTAAATGAAAGGGCCCAAGCCTCTTGTAAAAAGAATTGGCCCAAAGGCCAAAACTTGGACCTCAGGCCCAGGCGGGGCACGAGGCTTGTGAACTTTAAGTTGGCCATTGGCTTGGGTAGACGCTCATCTGCTCGCAAAATTTGGATGACTCAAAGGGTCAACCTTTTGTGTGAAACTTGAAACTTATATCTACATAAATTGTTCCTAAATAAATCCGTATGAGATTGGGTGTTTTTGGATATGCATGAAGTGACTTTACCTTCCAACCATCTCCACTTCTAATGGCGATTAAACATTCGTTTCTCAATGAAATTTGATCATTTTTGTTTTGTTTTGTATCTCTAACGTAGGTGTATCTAAACTCACTTGGTCTCACCTTATAAGGTGTCTGGGTTTCACTTAATTTTTAATTCGAAAATACCAAAAGAAATTTTTGAAAATTCTATTTTTCCAAAAAGTGTTCGTATACTAATACTAGTCTTTCGAACAAAATCGGACTTCTTTGTTTATGAATATCTAAGCTCAGGATAAGCTCCATAATGCCACAATTGTATTTTGAGTACTGTTCTCTATTTTAATATCTAAGCTCAGGATAAACTCCAATTCAAATTAGCCAATTCATTGATGTCTACCCTTTTTTTCTCTCTATTTTATGTTACATTTTTCTATATCGATTGCTTTATGAACATGCACATCCATTACAGTATAGGAATTAGCCATGAAAACCTTAAAAAATACATCATCTCTAGCAATTGGATCATAAGCCCATTCTCTTCATTTTCATTCAAACTAAGGCCCTATTTGGCTTGTAGTTAGTATTTATTTAAAATTTTTTTCTTTATTCATTTTTTTTTTGCATTTATTGTTTAAATCTCAATGTTTTGTAGTTTATTGGTTCGTCTTGATGAAAGGAATCTAATGAGTATAAAAATTGTGTCCAAAAGTTAAAAAAAAGTCACTAAAGACAACGAGTAAGTACAAAAAACTCTGTTTTTTTATTTATTTTTGTCTTTTCTGAACTTTTTTCAAATTTAGCCGATGATTGATAATTTTTCTGAAAGCTCTTGTCGAGATGAACCAATAAATCAAAAAAAATTGATGAAAAACAAAAAATTGCAAAAAAATTTTAAATAAGAACGAAAAAAATTTCAATAAATAAACACATAAAAACCACAGTCCAAATAGGGCCTAAATACTAATGTAGCTGAGTTGTGAAGTTTAAGTTAAAAAAGACACTTCGTTAATGTTAAACATGCACATAACACCAATAAGCCTGGTCCAGTTAGCCTTTTCGCTCTTGAATCACTACCGGAAGACCACCCCTAACGCTGGCAGTCAAACTCGGCATGAACGACAGTGCTTGTCCAGGCGTCCTAACTCGTATATCAAATCGGCGAATCAAGAAAAGAGCCACACTTTTCATCTCCAAAAGTGCTATTTCCTTACCCAAACAAACCCTAGGCCCTGCTTGGAAAACTGGGTACCTGAATGGGTTAGCAGGGCAGAAAACCCCATCCTGCAACCATCTGTCGGGATTAAATTCAAGACAATCGGGGCCCCAAATCCTTTCCATCCGACCCATTGCATAAGGGTGGTACGTAACCCTGGTGCCCTTTTGAACAAAAGTACCATCTGGCAAAACATCATCCTCTTCACAAAATTTCGAATCAAATTGAACTGGCGGGTAAAGTCTCATACTCTCGGACATTGCAGCTTGTAAGTAATGCATCTCTCTTATTTGCTCTATGCTTGCGAGTTCCTCAGTTGGGCCCATGACTAGGTCCGACTCAGCGCGGATCGCCTTCTCGACCTCTGGGTACTGACTCAGCACCCAGAAGAAACAGGTCAATGCCGCTGCCACCGTGTCACGGCCTGCCAATAGGAAGCTGATGACAATGTCTCTAGTGTATATATGATCGTTTGTAGTACTCATGAACCTCGAAAGAAGGTCATTCTGTATCGAAAATCCTATTTTTTGCCTATTTTCGATCACTTCACCGGCCAGGGATTTGATTACTTCAATGGCTTCTTTCAGCTTCTTCTCTGATCCAAGGTTTAGTACCCTCTTAATCTTCCATATCAATGGGGATACGCTCATTGCTCGCTTTGCAGACAATGTCGATGCTAGATTAAAGGCCAAGACAAAATCAGAGATGGGTAATGACAATTGGAGGGAATTGGGGTCTAAACCAAATGAGAATCGGAAAATGGTATCAAAAGAAAATCGTTGAAACACTTCTTGTAAATCGCAAACATTGTCTTTTTGGCGGGAAGCAGAGGAAAGCAGAGGAATGAGATTGGACTGAATCTCTGATCGGACAATATCAAAAGCATACGATCGAATCGATACACTGCCCAATTCATGACTTGCCATTTTCCTCTGAAATTTCCAAGAATCTCCATCGACGTTGAAAATACCATTACCCAGAAGATCGCCCAGAATTGCAGAAAAGGGCTTTCCTTTTGGGTAATTTTGGAATTGAGTTTTGAGAATGTGCTCGACGTTTTCTGGGTTAGATGTAATGGTATTGTTGAGAATGTGAATGTGGATTGTATTGGTCGGGGATTTACGGAGAAGATGAGTGTACCAATCAGAGAGATTGTTGAATTCCGGCGACCAGCTGCGGGAGAGGTAGCTCCGGCAGATTTCGCAGTCACAGTATGGCTTGAGTAGCCTAAGTGCAAAGAGGAAGAGAGAAATGATAGTGAATGAGAGCGTGAAGGAGAAGAACCAGAAGCAGAATATGGGTTGTAAAGATTGAGACAAAAAAGAATATCCCGACTCCATTTTGAATGGAAAACCCAGTTAGAGAGAGAAAGGGAGGGAGGAAGGAGGTGAGAAAGAGGGGGAGGGAGAAGGGTCTTAGATATAGGAGAGAGCAATGTATGGGTTAGTCATCTTTTATTTCCATAACTCGTAATGTTTTTTCTAACCCAGATTTTGCTCTTTCAAATGTGGGCGCCAAATTAGTCAAATTGCGGACTAGTCCACGTGTTGCCATTTTCAACCGCAGTGGAACAATAAACATGAAAAACTCGTGCGCTATATATATTTCCATGAGTTCATATGTAGTCTTTAGTTCAACAAATTCAACCACGTGCTCTAATACCCGGAAATGCTATTAATAACGAAGCATTTCCCGAATGCCCCACCGATCACGTGAGCTCCCTTTGGTCTGCTTTGGTATGGTACACCCTTCTTCTTCTCTCTCTCTCGATTTCTCTCTCACAGTTAGTAAGTAAATTTTTTAATATTTTTTCATCTCTATTTTTTAAAATTTTGTTAGTTTTGCGTCAAATACTCAAAATTATTGATTTGTCTCTTAAATCATCCAAAAATATTGAGATTCATCACATGTCTTAATGAGCCAAACTTTTGAAAAAAAAAAGTGTTCGACAATGCTCATTTGAATCTCTTTCGGTCGTGTTTTCTGAATTTTGATAAATAGTTGTTGAATTATCATAATGTATTTATTAATTTATATTTTGTTGCTATTTTTTTATTTATGAAACAAAATTAAAAATATCTTAAATTATCTAAAATATTCGTATTCATCACATGTCCTAATGTACTCAACTTTGGAGGAAAAACGTGAACACCGCTCATTTAAACCCCTTTCGATTGTGTTTTCCGAATTTGAGTATTTTTTCAACAATAGAATTTGGCAAGCAAATAAACAATGTCGGTCAATTTTTTCCTCCAAAGTTAAGTGCATTAGTACATGTGATGAATGTGAATATTTTTAAATGATTTAAGAAATTTTTAAGTTTGTTTCATAAATCAACAAAAAAAGGAAAAATAATAACAAAATATAAATAAATAAATATCTTAGCATAATTTAACAACCATTTATCAAAATATTATGAGTTTGCGGTTAATCTCGAAATAAATTTTTACGTACATGGTAAATTTTTAGTATTTTTACGACAGTGAAATTTGAAAAGCACAACCAAAAAAGATTCAAATAAGCGTTGTCGAACATTTTTTCTCAAAATTTTAGCGCATTAAGACATGTGATGAATCTAAATATTTTTGAATGATTTAAAAGACAAATCAATAATTTTGAGATTTGACGCTAAAATAACATAATTAAAAAAATAGAGATGAAAAAATATTAAAAAAATTACTTCCTAACTGTGAGAGACAAAGCAAGAGAGAGAAAAGAAGGGTGTACCAAAGCAGACCAAAGGGGACCCACGTGATCGGTGGGGCATTCGGGAAATGCTTCGTTACTAATAGCATTTCCGAGAAAAATAAGGACAGATTGTAATGTCTCTGTACCATAGTACGGAATGTTTTTTGTTTTCTATTTTTTTTTCCTTCTAAAAAAACAGATTTTCACCCCTTATGGAGATGAAGCTTTACTTGGAACTATTGAAATTGTCAAAATAAAATGGATTTTAATTGGGTGTTTTCTCAAAATTTCCTTATGCTTGAGAAAGCTTATTTTAGAGTGTAGAGGTTTGTCCCACATTGCTTAGGTGGGAAAAAGCTTAATGGTTTATATAAGGGAGCACACCTATCAAGTTTACTTTAATAGTTTAGTTCAAAAGTGGCTTGGCTCATAGGTGCTTCGCACTGTAATTAAGGTGCTCCGCACCTTAAACCGGCATGCGTGCGAGTGCGCGTGGCAGTGGGCTGTGTGGCGCTTTGATGACGCACTTTGCACTTAGCACGTCGTCGCGAGGCGCCTAGTAGGCGCCCTTTCTTATTGCGATTTGGCAGTAAGGTGGCGCTGACGTGGCACACGCGTTGCGTACGTGTGGCGGTTGAGTCACACGGGGTGCGCCTGTTGGATTGGACGCGACCCATGGTTCGTACCCGTTCGGGTGAACCGATTGGGTGTGGGCGTGTCCGTACGCGAACAGGTACAACCCTGCGCGAGTGGGTGCATCTGGGTCTATAAATAGAGCCCAGATCACAGCCATTTGGACACTGAATTAATCAGAAAACTCTTCTCACTCCAGAATCCATTTTTCTTGTGCTGTTAATTCGTTATTCTGCAGAAACGGATTTAACAGTCCCTTGGTTCTTTTGTTTTATATTTGATTCGGTATTCTGTCTGTTCTTCGTTTGTGCGTACGCAGACAGAAGATCTTTCGATCGGGCTTCGTTGTATCTTCGAAACATATTCGCTGCAACCCGGTGCACACCAATTGGTGGGGGCGAATACTGTTTTTCGGAAAATGACGTCGTAACGCGCCTCGAAGCAAGTTCATCATATTGTTCACATTTCGAAGATTCCAGATTTTGCACCAACAATCGAAAAACAGTATTCCTGCAATGGCGTCAAAGTCTCTGCGACAGTTGACACAAGATTTCGTGAAGTTGGACAAGTTTGATGGCGGTAACTTTAGGCGTTGGCAAAAGAAGATGCATTTTATGCTTACGACTTTGAATGTCGTTTATGTTCTCACCTCTCCCTATCCGGAGGACAAAGAAGATGAAACATTGGAGGAGACTCGGGTGAGGATGAAGTTTGAGAATGATGACTACATTTGCAAAGGGCATATTTTGAATGCACTATCGGACCCACTGTTCGACGTGTATACCAATACGGAGACTGCGAAAGAAATGTGGGACTCATTGGAGGGTCGTTATCTGACAGAAGACGCGACAAGTAAAAAGTTTTTGGTTAGTCAATTTATGAATTTCAAAATGATAGATAACAAGTCTGTGATTGATCAATTGCATGAATTTCAACATATCTTGAATCAGTTTAAGATTAAAAGTATGAATATGGATGAATCGATCATAGTTTCGTCTGTGATTGATAAACTCCCTCCCTCTTGGAAAGATTTTAAGAAAAGTCTTAAACACAAAACTGAGGATCTTACGCTGGAACAATTGGCTGTCCACCTTCGTGTGGAGGAAGAGTTAAAGCGTCAAGAGAAGGAAGAACTTGGGGCTAATAACTCCAAGATTCATATGGTGGAAGAAGGGAAAGGTTCCAACAAGGGTAAAGGAAAAAAGAAATTCCGACGAAGCAAAGACAAAGGCAATGAACCGAAAGGAAAAAAGGCAAAAGTGGAATGTTGGCATTGCGGTAAGTCAGGGCACTTCAAAAAGGATTTGCAGATCCAACATGAAGAAAAATTCAGAAGCATCGGGGTCAAAAGGCAATTTTTTGGCTGTTTTATCCGAGATTAACATTCTCGAGAATGCTGGAAATTGGTGGATCGACTCAGGTGCTACAAAGCATGTGTGCAATGATAAGAGGTTCTTCACGGACTATGAAGTGGTTGATGATGGCACTGTTCTCTATATGGGAAATTCATCTACTGCTGTTATCAAAGGCAAAGGAAAAGTGGACTTAGAGTTCACTTCTGGGAAGATGCTGACTCTGACAAATGTTTACCATGTACCAGAAGTTAGGAAAAATCTTGTATCTGGAGGCTTGCTTAACAAGCATGGTTTCAAGTTAGTGTTTGAGGCAGATAAATTTGTTCTGTCCAAAAGTGGTATTTTTGTTGGGAAAGGTTATTTTGTAGAGGGCATGTTCAAACTTAACATAAATAATACAAATGCTATTTCTGCTTACATGATTGACTCTCTTTCTTTATGGCACACTCGTTTAGGGCATGTGAATACTAGGAAAATGGATTTTATGGTTAAATTAAATTTAATTCCTAAATATAATATTGATATGGTTGACAAATGTAAAGTTTGTGCGCTTACTAAAATTACTAGAATTCTATTTCCTAAAATTCAAAGAACCACATCTTTATTAGAACTAGTTCATAGTGATGTATGTGACATGCATAGCACTCCTACTAGAGGAGGCAAGAAATATTTTGCAACGTTCATACATGATTATTCCAAGTATTGTTATATTTATCTATTGCATTCAAAAGATGAAGTTCTTGAAAGTTTTATTGCTTTCAAAACCGAAGTTGAAAATCAATGTGGAACAAAAATAAAACGTTTAAGGTCTGATAGAGGTGGTGAATATTACTTTCCTTCTTATTGTGAATCAATAGGGATAATACATGAAAAGACTGCACCATATACTCCACAACAAAATGGAGTGGCCGAAAGGAGAAATCGGACTTTGACTGAGATGGTCAATGCTATGCTTAGTAATTCAGAATTAGGTACTGGTTTGTGGGGCGAAGCCATACTTACCGCTGCGTATATTCTGAATAGGGTACCTCTCAAAAAGTCAAGGATAACTCCATATGAGTTATGGAAAAAGAAGAAACCTAACCTCAGTTACTTTAAGACTTGGGGTTGTAGAGCAATCGTTAGATTGCCAGAGCCTAAAAAAAAGAAATTGGGTGAAAAAAGAATTGAATGCATATTCATTGGTTATGCTTTACATAGTAAAGCATATAGGTTTCTAGTGTCTGAGCCATTTGATTCAATTGGAGTGAACACCATTATTGAATCACGTGATGTAGTGTTTTATGAAAATAGGTTTGGTCCTATTCCTAAGATAGTAAATCAAGAGGATGAACCACTCCCTTTGGAGTCTAATACAGAGACTGAACCTTCGGAACAGGTCGAACTTCGAAGAAGTAAAAGGGCTCGAGTTGCCAAGTCCTTTGGACCTGATTTTGTAGTTTATATAGTTGAAGGAACTAGAGAAATTACATGTAATCATACCATGATTACACTTCATGTAGAGTTAGATCCCTTGAGCTACGGGGAGGCTATGAAATCACAAGACTATGCTTTCTGGCGAGAAGCAATCCAAAATGAAATGGATTCTATTATGGGTAATAATACCTGGGTTCTTGCTGATTTACTTCCGGGTTCCAAAGCCATTGGCTGCAAGTGGATTTTCAAAAAGAAAATGAAAGTTGATGGTACAATACACAAGTTTAAGGCACGGTTGGTTGCCAAGGGTTTTACCCAAAAGGATGGTATCGATTACTTCGATACATATGCACCGGTGGCAAGGATCTCTACAATTAGAGTTCTGATTGCCTTAGCTTCAATTTATAAACTTCATATTCACCAAATGGATGTGAAAACTGCATTTTTAAATGGTGAATTGGATGAAGAGATTTATATGAAGCAGCCGGAAGGATTTATTGTACAAGGTCAAGAACACAAAGTATGCAAACTTGTTAAGTCTCTTTACGGACTTAAACAAGCACCAAAACAGTGGCATGAAAAGTTTGATAAAGTAATTCTATCAAACGGGTTTAGGATACACCAGTCAGATAAGTGTGTATACAGTAAATTTATTGGTAATAAAGGTGTAATCATATGTTTGTACGTAGATGATATGCTTATCTTTGGAACTGATCTGGAGAGCATACAAAATACAAAAGAGATTCTTTTTTCTAGTTTTAGTATGAAAGATATAGGTGTAGCCGATATAATTTTAGGCATCAGAATTATGAGGCAAGGAGACAGTTTAGTCCTAAACCAGTCTCATTCTATTGAGAAAATACTAAAGAAGTTTAATCACTTCGATAGTCCCCCAATATCTACACCTTTTGACCCACATATTAAGTTGTATCCTAATACTGGAAGAGCTATATCACAATTAGAATATTCTAGAGTGATTGGAAGCTTGATGTATGCGATGACGTGTACAAGACCAGATATTGCGTATGCTGTGGGTAAACTAAGTAGGTATACTCACAACCCAAGTGACATTCATTGGAATGCAGTTAATTGGGTTTTGCGGTATCTAAAGAAAACTATAGACTACGGGATAGTCTATAGTGGGTATCCTTCGGTTCTAGAAGGATACACTGATGCTAGTTGGATAGCTGAGGATGAAGATCACTTGTCTACAAGTGGTTGGGTCTTCACTCTTGGAGGAGGAGCGGTTTCTTGGGGATCAAAGAAACAAAGTATCATTACAGATTCAACTATGGCTGCTGAGTTTGTAGCATTAGCATCAGGAAGCAAAGAGGCAGAGTGGCTGAGAAGTATGTTGTGGGACCTACCCATGTGGCCAAAACCTATGCCACCGATATCTTTACATTGTGATAGTCAGTCAACGCTTTCACGGGCTTATAGCTAGGTATATAATGGAAAGTCCAGGCATATAGGACTTCGACATAGTTATGTCAGAAATTTGATAACCGATGGGGTGATAACCATTGATTATGTAAAGTCAAATCAAAATTTGGCAGATCCTTTAACAAAAGGTCTTGCAAGGGAATTGGTGTGGAGAACATCAAAGGGGATGGGACTTCAGCCCATTGAGATATAATCACTCTTGGTGGAAACTCAACTCAACACTTGTTTTCCTACAAGTCTTGGGTTCAATGAGCAAAGTACACCATAAGTCGTGATGACAAACACTTTTCGGTTTAATCCATCCTAAGGTAAAGTGTTTGGTACCTGTAATGAAAATGAGGAGGTTGGGCTACTTAGCTCTTAATAGGTTTCTAACGGTGTTGTTAGGTCTCGAATGCTGTAGTTACAGGGGCATTCTTAACCTACCTATACGAGTGTGAAGGTGGTGCCGCCTTCTATTGGTTCACGGGCAAGAACTATAGAGCGCTCATGAAATTAAGATATAGACACACGGCCAATTCACGTGTCAGCAAATTTGAATACCTAAGTCAGGTAAGATGCGTGCGTGAGACATGTCCGGTTGGTCATTATAGGATCGCTAGTTAAAAGCCAAGTCTACTATGCGTTCCGACTAACTTTGATGCGTCTTCACTAGATGAATGGTTAAATTCGTAAGACACCTTCATTGATGCACAAATCTTTTAAAGGAACCAAGGCTTCTTCTTTATTTTGAAAATGGTGGGGGATTATTGAAATTGTCAAAATAAAATAGGTTTTAATTGGGTGTTTTCTCAAAATTTCCTTGTGCTTGAGAAAGCTTATTTTAGAGTGTAGATGTTTGTCCCACATTGCTTAGGTGGGAAAAAGTTTAATGGTTTATATAAGGGAGCACACCTATCAAGTTTACTTTAATAGCTTAGCTCTAAAGTGGCTTGGCTCATAGGTGCTTCGCACCGTAATTAAGGTGCTCCGCACCTTAAACCGGCAAAGCCGGTGTGCTTCGCACATGCGTGCGAGTGCGCGTGGCATTGGGCTGTGTGGCGCTTTGATGGCGCACTTTGCAACCCGGTGCACACCAATTGGTGGGGGCGAATACTGTTTTTCGGAAAGCGACGTCGTAACGCTCCTCGAAGCAAGTTCATCATATTGTTCACATTCCGAAGATTTCAGATTTTGCACCAACAGGAACTTGTGGAAAAAAAAGAAAAGAATGAAACATATTTAAGAAAATTAATATGAAGAAAATTAACTATTTTTCTTTGTTTGACTTTAAAAGAAAATGAAATATAAGGAAAAAATATTTTCCTTTGTTTGGGTTCAAAAGGAAAATGAAGAAGGAAAAAAAATTAATTAAATGCATTTAGATATTTTTTAATTTTTCTCTCCCTTTTTCTTTTGTCATTTCGAGAGGATACTATTTATTTTTTTCTTATTGTATTTTTTCTGTTTCTTCTACTCTTGAAACCAAACAAGTAGGAGATTTTTTTTTTTTTTTTTCTAATTTTCCTTTCCTTTCTCTAAGTTCCAAACAAAGTGTCAGCTCTTTGTGATTTTTGTTTGGGGGAGAGTTACCGGGTATTGACCAAGACTAATTTCTAAATTATGGTGCCACTTTCAAAATAATAAACACATGGTATTTATAAAATTAATTTAATAAACATGGTAATGATAGTTTTTTCATACAATTTTACCCTTCAATTGAAATATTATCCCCACCAATCCAATCCCTTCTCTGTCATATCATTTCTCTTTCCTTCAAATAAACCATTGAAGATTCATCCTTCACAAAAATCTTGAGAACCATATCAAATTCACATAGATTTAAAATTATAAGCAAAAGCTTAACAAAAGTTTGCTATCAACAAAAATAATTCAAAATATACATAAGTTTTTGATCTATTTTTCTCTTTTATATTTTTTGATTTAATTTCTTTCATCATGGTGGACTAATAATCTATAAAAATTAACAAAATTTAATAAAAAATTGAGCTATAGGCAAAAAATAAAAAAGTTAAAGTGAAATCATGCAAATCCGTTTACCCTATATATTTCTTGGAATACTTTTGATTATTTTTTATCTTTCTTCAAATTTTTTTCAATTGGTTAGTTTTGAATTAAATTTGTAAAACACATATTGCATGTCATTCTGTCCTATGGTGCAAGTCTCTACACTATATGGAGCAAGTCAGACAAAGAGTTTGATGACTTGGCGCATCAATGAGGGATCTTGCACTACAACAAAAGGTTATTTTCTCAGCGTTTGTTAAACCCCGGTAAAAGTCACAAAAACGCCACAAAAATACATTACCAGCGTTTTTTTACAATTCCCGGCGTTTGTAAAAAACGTTGCCAGTACTCCTGTTGGGAAAAATTACCGGCGTTTATAAATGTCGCTAATATTTACCGGCGTATTTGCCGGCGTTTGTGAAACGCCGGTAATATTTTTGCGGGATTTTTAAGTAAAATCTTTTAGAAAATGTCGGGAATGTATTTGCGGGATTTTTAAAAATACTGATAAAAATTCTTTAACAACGCTAGGAAAAATACAAAAACGCTGAGAAATATATTATTTTTAACGATAATTTATTTTAGTTTTTTATACGCCCATTTTTAACCTGTGATGCTTATACCAAATTCACATCAAAATAAATTTAAAGTAAACATTATGCAAACACACCAATGGCTTAAAATAAACCAACAAACTAAAAGATTTAAATATATTCTCGCAATATTCAAAAAAAAAACAACAAATTAAAAGTCATGAATTTAAACCCATAGGCATGATTTCTTCATACATCAAAATGAAACTTCCATTGACGTTTAGCAAAAAAAAAAAAACTTCCATTGACCATTAACATAGTTAAAGGCACAATTGAATTCAATGATCCACGTTAGTAACTATAAGAGGTTACAATAAATTCAGTTACATCAATATGCATACTTAGTCAATATCAGTATCTCTATTTTTCCTTTACATTTTAGAATACAAAAAACTGATGTCTTGCATATTAATTAACCCTTTCAACATGAACAAGAGGGCCGCAGAAAATTGGAGAACAGAAAAATATCTTTCAAGGAGAGAGAAATGGTTAGGAATCCTATTTCTCATGAACAAGAGGGTTGTAGACAGGATACCACATGTTGTCTTTGACATGTTCCACAGTCTCCTCCTGCATCCAACGTCATACAACCATAGATAAATAAGCTGGTCTTACTTTTGGTTCTGTTCATTTCTGTCTTCTATTTTTGTTTGTCATGTTTTTTGAAACATAATAGTAAAATAATTAAATGAAATGTATGGAGACAGGAGATCAGTAAGGAACTTTAAAATTCCTTGTCCAAGAAAAAAATGAAAGTACCTTCAATTGACGAATATGGTCACTCAGGTCATAAGCATCATCCTCTGATATCTCGTTTATTACTCACGAATTTTACTCGCTGCCCAAATCTGAGTGTGCTTAATGTTTCACAGCTACTCCTACAGTCAGGTAATGAACAGATATGACAATTATTTAAATATAGAAGCATACAGCTATGAAATAAAAAGAAGGAATACAGTAGATTCAAGCAAGTCTCCATTGACAAAGGAAATAGAAAAAGGCAGAAATCAACTTAATTATATCAAGCAAAGCAAAATTCCAAGATTGAAAAGTAGTTTCAAGAAACCACAAACCTCAAGGAATGAACAGCGGCACTGGTAGTACTTGATATGTTACCTTCGCATTCTCTTGCTCCTACATCATATTTAAAAGCAGACGACAATCAATCACAATGAAATATTCTTCATGGAATAATGCCTCTGTGACCGTCGTCTATCGGTTGCCTAATCTTCAACCATCACACTTTGCGGGTGGAACCAATAGCAGGGCATCCATGACAGGGGAGATAGTAGAAACCAAAGCACATCAGCAGGAACCAAGACCAGAAAGTAGAGAATTTAATTGGAAGTGCTTGTTCTACTTTCTCATTCTCATATGAAAACAGTAGATCAAAAGACAGAAAACAGAAAACATTAAGTAACGGGAGCGAGAGAAAGGCACTCTACGCACAAATCAGATGAATGATAAACCCTACTAGTGAAGATCCGATTCAACAGAAGAGTCATTGCATCTAGAAAGGTATCAAGCAACACGAACATATGAAGAAAAAGAGATTTTGTGAAAATTATTGTAATAGTTAAAAGCAAAAGGGTTCCAGACCCTTTAATCTGTCAGCTGCTTATTAATAAAAACATACATATTCTGTGAACAACTACACACAAATACGAACCATATTTACATCCAAAGCAAATTTTATATCATTTGTTTCCTAAGCTGTAGGAATGACAAAACTTACTGTCAAGTTAACATAGCCTACAGTTTGGCAACAAGCAAAGAGTATGGATGTAAATGTGCTTCTTGTTACTGCCTATTGAGAGACTCTGATCTCCACATAATCCGGTTGCAATGAAAATACCCTGCAACAAAATGACAAGATTCAGAGAACATTCAAAAGAAAGTACCACTTATCCCAAAAAATGGCACATGCGCGCGACAACGAAATTGGTGCAAACCAAATGTGATGCAAAATGATATTCTATATGGCAATTATTAGAACAAACAAACCAATCAGAATGAACCCAAATAACTGCATTGTAAGGCTGCACTTGAGATAAAATGCTACTCTCTACCTCATAAAATAGGGATATACACATGTGGTGTTTATGTCCGACTACATTTAGGACAAAAGAATGCACAGTTATATCGTAAAAATAATCCATCACTAGATATGAACATATAAATATATGTATGTACACATATAGTCGAATGGTATTATATGAAACTAGGGCTTGTAGAAAAGAAGAAGGGAGGAGAAAGAAAGAGAATAACTTGAGAGAGGTAGAAGAGCAGACTTGCAAATACACTCTACGTGTATTTATATTAATATATGAAGAGGATTACAAGAATACCATAGATAACATAAACAAAAAAACAAATAAATATGACACTAACACACATAAAAAGTTTGTGACATAGCATAATTCTTCTTTAAGCAAACCGAGACCTCATGTACATATCACAAGGGAGAAGAAACTCACAATAGGTAAAAGGCCGCCAAGTTTGATAGGAGGATTAAGGGTCATTTCATGCAGCCGTTGACCTGTAAGAGATATTAACGGCCAAAAAAAGAAAATAGGAATGAATACACTACAAGAGAAAATAGGTTTTGCGACGGTGTTTTTCCGTTGCAAAAAGTCATTTAACAGTCGCAAATAGTTTTTGCGACGGTTCTGCGACGGTTTTGAATGTGTCGCAACAAGCACAGTGGCAAAAGGCTTTTGCGTCGGTAAGGTACCGTCGCAAATGTATTTGCGACTGAAAAGATAACTATTAGTGACGGTAAATAACGGTCGCAAAAAATAAAATTTGACGTTTGTTTGTGACAGATAAATTACCGTCGCAAATGTTAATTATATTTGTGATAGAATAATAGCTATTAGGGACAGTAATGGGCGCAAATTTTAATTGTATTCTATAAGAAACTGGCCCTATTATATAAATTAGACATGAGAGAGAGAGAGAGAGAGAGAGAGAGAGAGAGAGAGAGAGAAGGGGAGAAGAAGAAGGGGAAGGGGAAGGGGAAAAAGGGGGGGGGGGGGGGGGGGGGGGGGGGGCAACTCTGCAAAACAATTTGAACATATCCCCCAAAAAATTAATAATAACATAGCCTATGTAATAAATATCCATCATTTTTTATATAAGGTGTACAAACCATTAACGATTTCCCGATACCTATCTTTCAAATCTTTACATCCCTTGGTTGCCACAAAAAAAATTAAAAAATCATAAAAACAGAACAAGTAGAATCCATACTCTATAGCTTCTTGGTAATGTCATAGTCTTGCAAAATATCAACTATTCCAAAGTAGAGGACTACTACATATTTCGCCACCACTGAAGTGGTCAAATTGCTAATCCACTAGGGTTGTACTACTCAAAATCACTCCTTCGAACCAACCATTCTGCTCGTGCAAGGATATTGGCCTCCAATCTGATCAATGATTTCCTGATAGATCACACTTGTACATTAAAATTTAGTACATTAATTCAATTATTCCAACAACAACCCACAACCCACTTTCAATTATTCAGTGGAAGAACTCAATGTGTACTGATCAAAGTCGCAATGTGTTTTCAATTATCGTTTGTGCAAAAAGAGAGATTTTGGATGTATATGAGAATTTAGGATAAAATATAAAGGAAAGTAACTCCATGGACTCTTTGATTTAAGGTTTTTTGTTCTTAGAAATATATCAAATTGGACAGTACATAAAAAGAAGAAAAGCATATATACCTCCCTGATAGAACTTGATCCATGTCTTGCAGCTCAGCTTCAAAGAACCTGAAGTCTCAATCAATTTGTCTGTAGAGAAAATATGATGGTATATGAGCAATCCCAGAATATTTAGATGACTAGAGAGGCTTAGGAAATCATGCACTAAGATAACAGAGAGCATATAAAAGTAAGAGAACTCTAACAGCGCTGACTATAATAAATAGCAAAAAGTACAAAAAAAAAATACATTAATCAATTTGGCTATTTACCTTTTCACCTATGCATTCCAACACCGCTCTCTTTTTCCAAGGTTCCTATTAAGCTGAGGACTTTGATTGGCAAAATTGCTCTAGCACGAGCCAAAAGACCAAAACAAGAAGGTGAAACACAAATAGTGAGCCTATTGGAGTTGCTCTAACTTGATAAGTTTTTTGAACCAGTTTTGCTTTGCTGGAGTCGAAATAGAAAATTGAGATCAAGGTCCCTAAGGTAGTTTCATCATGAAACAAAAACCGGTTAAGAGCTATCATGCAAACTTACCATCCATGAATAAAAACAAAAACCTAGAAAAATTTGATTATGAATAACACCTGAACAAAAATTACAAAATATAAGTGTAATGGTTCCTCCGAATAGAATAAGGTTGAACAATATGGTACTCCTTTGGTGCTGGAAGAAGGTCAAACAGTAATGGTTATCCAATTGCATGAAGTTGTAGTGTTTCATTGCCATAGCTTACTATTGTGTAATTTAATGCTGCCAGATATGGTATCTCATGGAATATACATTCTAAACCAACAGCTATATTCAGTCAAACAAGAAGCCCTACGAACCATTACAAAAGAATGATCACAGGTGACAAGGCCTCTTGCCATTAGTTTTAAGCTTTTAGACGTTCAAAAATAGGAAAAATAGGCTACTAATCCACATCAACATTTTTTAGTCCACTTTTAGCTAATTAAGCAGTTCCTAGGTGAGATCTCTAAAGCTTCATAAATTGTCCTTATTGTCATTGTTTCCAGCTTACTATCATGATTTCTGTTGACGGGGTAAAGTGTCTCAAATTATTAAAAGGCAACAATGTCTTGTGATTGTCAGGCTTCGATGATATACCCTCAAGAGAGAGATATTTAGCCCAAGCTATTTCCTCAAGAGAGAGATGTTTAGCCCAGGCTATTTTTTCCAAGCCAGGGGAAAAAAGAGAGCATAATACGCAACTGGGGCTTTTACATACATAAAGCTCTTTCTGTGACACAGGAAAAATCCAGCACATAAAGAGAATTCCGACATAGAAATCAATTCACCTCAGTCCTGTTGGTTAGCAAGTAATATCTCCACACTTTGGGTGGAATGTTTGTATCCTTTGCGTCACTGCCAAAAACTCCAACCCCTTTGCTCTTGGAGAACTTTCCTGCATTGACAAGCAAATATCAACTTTATTTTTCTTTTTCATTTGAGTTGACAGGTTTGTGGAACCAAAAGATAGTAGCATCATGAAAATAAAATCCTTTAAAAAAACCTTTCTTAAGACCTGGATGAATGGTGATATTAATTCAATTCAAATAGCTAATATGTACCTGCTTCATAATTCAAATACTCTGTAACATTAAGGGTCTTCATCAATGTCCAATTTTCTCCTGTGCCCAGAAGTGTAGAAGGAAACACCACCTGAAGT
Organism: Arctostaphylos glauca; assembly: GCA_019985065.2. Taxonomy (NCBI): domain Eukaryota; kingdom Viridiplantae; phylum Streptophyta; class Magnoliopsida; order Ericales; family Ericaceae; genus Arctostaphylos; species Arctostaphylos glauca. The sequence continues at coordinate 26,751,622 of JAHSPW020000001.1, read as the reverse complement.
AGGATATTTAGAAAGAAACTTAAGTCCAGTTATGAGCACAACAGAGCCATATAAATAAAAATATAAAATGATCAATCCACCCCCTTATGCTGTAGCACGTTTTTACTTTAAGCAACTAGCAGCAGAAGCGAGAATTGGGTTTTGATACTGGCATTCTTAGTCCTTGGTTGACTTGATACTGGCATTCTTAGTCCTTAGTTGACACAACTACAACTACGTGATGTTTACTCTAAGCACTGATTAGTGATTAGTGGTATACTGCCATCATTCCTGGCTACAACCTCCACACCCATCCAGATAATGGAATATGTATACCACGCAATTTGTTTTCAAAGATGTGAATTGAGTATCAAAGTTCAAAGACAACTTCCATGACCATACTGAAGCATTTCATCAAACACGTATTAGGCTATAGAATACTTGAACTTATAAATGCGCAATAAACATACTGCGGGCAAATCTTAACACTTAATGCATGTAGCATGTACAATCAATGTATGTATGTACTTATATGGCCCTGCCACCATATCATAAAACCAATTTGTGGCATTAGTAGATGGGCCTTGTCAAGTGACGGTTGTGCAAAATCAAACACAGAGAAGAAAAATCATAAATTTCGCTACAGAATCAAATAAAAAACATAAATCATAAATTTCTTTGTCCTACCAAGACAAACAGACACTGAATCGAACGCAAAATCATACTTTTTTTTTTTGTTGCTTTTCGTACAGATCCAAAAAGACACTGAATCGATTCCTCGCCTACTAAGAGAGAAGAAAAACCTTAGAGAGGGCGTAGGTCCGGTGGTTGGTGGAGCAGGCGCAGGTCCGGTGGTCGACGGAGAAGGCGCAGAGCTTCAGAGAGGGAGACGAGAGAGGTAGAGCCGCACAGAGAGTCACAGACTGCAAAGATGAAGAGAGAGGGGCAACCAAAACGGAGAATCGGTATGTGGACGGGAGAGGCAGAGAGAGGAGACGAGGGAGGCAAAAGAGGTAGAAAGAGAATGTGATGTTAGGGTTTTTTTTAAGCAAAGACCCAATATTGTTTTGACTTCAACTAATATTCTAATTCTAATATTCCTGGGAATTGTAAAAAACGTGAAAAAATTATGTTCGAAAAATATGCATTTTTGTATCCATCTAAGTGCGGAGAATATGTATTTTTAAATTAATTGTCGTTAGGTTAGGGTTTCTTTACCCGATAATGGATCTAAGAAAATAAATTATAAAGAATTTCTTAAAATAACGTCGTTTCACATGTTATAAAGTTTCTTTATTGAAACGACGTCATTTAGTAGTTTGTTAATCCCTTTAATTGAATTGATATTTTTATGTGCGGGCTCGCCGTTTTACCGGAATGGCCTAATTACAACTATTTATTTGTGATAAATTCTTCACCGTCGCTAAAATTGCTCAATTGCGACAGTTTATTTGCAACGGGAAATTTACTGTTGCTAACATTGATTAATTGCGACAGTTTATTTGCAACTACGAAAAAACAGTCGCAAACAATACTATTAGCGACTACAATGTTTGCGACGCCGCTAACAGTCACAAATACTATTATTTGCGACAGTTTTTATTACCATCGCAAAACATCTGACGCAAATTGTATTTTCTCTTGTAGTGATAACTCCAGCTGAACACTCGTGAAACTGATTGTGCTATCCAAATTCGAAGGTGAACTCAATATTAAGTGCAAATATGAAGGCCATGTTTGACATCAAGCAAAAAGTTCAACTGGGGAGGAAAAGAAAAACTGTACCAACAACATATATACATTGTTTAGCTGCAGCTAAAATGAAACGTTCCAGTCTGTCTACCCGATTTTCTGAGATTGAAGGAGAACCTTCAGTTAGCAGAGGTGTTACACTACTAGCACCCAGTTCCTAAGACAAGAGAGGGGGAAGAAACAAAGTTTGCAACTTGAATTAACAAAAGATAATTACAAGGATGACATTAACAAATAAATCTAAGACATACCGTGCATTTTTCGACAAGCCAATCAGCCCGACCACCTTTTAAAGTCCCTAGATACAAAAAAGTGAAAACAAGTTATGGTTAATTTCTATTAGAACAAAACGACCACTCATATGATACATACTTCTCTGATTTGATAAAATGCTCACCAAAGGCTGCAAACACATGCCACTGCGCTGTTTGAGGGAGAACTATTTGTGGATCTTCCAGTGCCACAAAATCCAGTCCAGTGCGGTCAATACTCTGTATGCACCCTTCTATTAGACCTCCTTTCCCATTGAAGAGCTCTACCCTTTCATGTTAGGACAAAAAAATATTAGCTTATTATAAACCAAATTAGCTATATGTTGTGTAATCAAATAAAGATCTGCAAATGATGTTTCCATTTTAAAACTTAAACCAATTAATAGTGAAAAATATATAAGTCCAATAAACGAAATCATTCATAACAAAAAAAGATGCCTTAAAGCTGCCTAAGTTGAAATATCCTCCAAAATGAAACAGAGTAAGAAGGAAAACATGCAAAATACAGCTTAAAAAACTGTCTACATTCAACTCCGAGCCATAACTTGTTATAAAAAATGGGTATAAACTTTTTCAGAAAGATAAAAAAAAATATTCTACTAGATAAAACCAGTGCGTGGAGGTGTTTACTTATTCCTTGGAAAGAATATATTTATCATTTCAGCCAGCCTAGTTGTTGATATGTATATATTCTGCCATTACTTTTCTCATGCTCTCTTCTCTAAATGTTATCTTCTGAGATCTTGAACCAATTTTAAATTTGTCCGCTCTAAGGCATCAACTACATGAAAAAATTCAATCGCATCAGACAACTAAATAAATCGTTTCCTATTTTTGGGGCCACTGATTCTTCAAGTTCAAAACTTCACACACGAAGAGAGAGAGAGAGACCGTCGGAGTTCGGATGAATCGGATTGACCTTCAGAGTTCCAATCGAGCTCCAGATCTGTATCACCAAAAAATCAGAAGAACTATTATGTTTATACAGTTATACTTAGAGAGAGAGTGGAGACTGTGTGTGTGTGAGAGAGAGAGAGAGAGAGAGAGAGAGAGAGAGAGAGAGAGCCCATACGAAGACGGCGAGAGAACGGGAGAATGGAGTGCGGCGCTGGTCGGAAGTCTGCGTATGAAAAGGAGGAGAACAACTTTGGCAAAAGGGGTCGTTTGGATGGGGGGAAAGCCCCCCTCCAAAAATTATCACCCCTTATTAGGGGTTTTGGCATGGTTTGGATGGCAAAAAGTCCCCCTCCAAAAATTATTACCCCCTCCAAAAATTATTACCCCCTCTAAAATTTTCACTCCCTCCCAAAATTATATTTTTCTCTTTTTTATTGTTAACTAAATTTTTTTATTTTTCTCTTTTTTATTGTTAACTAAGTTTACGCGAGCTAAATTATATTTTTCTCTTTTAACTAAATTTTTTATTGTTGATTTATATTTTGTTGTTATTTTTCTCTTTTTTTTTGTTAATTGGTAAAACAAAGTTAAAAAAAACCCTTAAATTATTCAAAAATATTCACACTCATCACATGTCCTAATGAGCTTAACTTTGGAGGAAAAAAAAGTGACCGACACCGCTCATTTGAATCTCTTTTAGTCGTGCTTTTCAAATTTTATTCTCGAAAAAATACTAAAAATTTACTGTTTACTTAAAAAATTATTTTAGGAATAACCGTGAACTCGAAATATTTTGATAAAAAAATTTTAAATGATGTTAAGATATTTATTAATTTATATTTTGTTGTTATTTTTCTCTTTTTTGTTAATTGATAAAACAAAGTTAAAAAAACTCTTAAATTATTCAAAAATGTTCACATTCATTACATGCCCTAATAGACCCAACTTTTGATAAAAATGACCAACACCGCTCATTTAAATCCCTTTTAGTCGTGTTTTTCAAATTTTATTCTAAAAAAATACAAAAAATTTATTGTTTACTAAAAAAAGTATTTCAGGATTAACCGTTAGTTCGGAATATTTTGATTAATGGTTATTGAATATAATACATGTAGTAGGCCGACATAATCATTAATGGGCCCCCGGCCCATGATCAGCCGCATCATATTCAGGGGCTCGGCGAAGCCCAAACTTACCAGTAATTATCCTGGGATTGGGCCGGACAACCTATCGGCCGGAGCCTTTGCTCGGCCGTTCCGAACGAGTTTGGAGCTCGGCCTTCACGAACGGTGGAATCACAATCCGCACCGATCTTCGGCCGCTCAATGCTCGGCAATTGCCACTCGGCCAGGGAATCCCCTTTGGCGGTTTCTTGACCAGGACGTCCAAGAGACGCCCTGTAACTCGGTTCCTATAGACACGAACACACGTTCTCCGCTTTGTGGGGAACGTGCAAGTCACCCTTCCGATCCACGCGAACGTGGAACACGTGGCGGTACCCCCGCAGTCTTCGGACCACGTCCTACATACTGGGCCGAATATACCGGCAACGGTTGGATTCCTACTCTATAAATACCCCACCGACACTCCTACTACAGGTACATGCATACTCGCGCTAAGAACTCACTTTCAAGTTACTTTCATTCTTTTTAGAAGGCTAACTTGATCGTCGGAGTGCCCACCGGAGATCCAACCCCCCGGTGTGCACTAACTTAGTGTTGAGTGTTTTGCAGATCATTCGAGAAGATCCGATTCGTCAACCCGAGAAGTCCAGAGTGGATTCCAGACTCCACAATACATTAATAAATTTCTCAATTAATTAATATTTCAAATTATCCAATATTAATCATATATATTCAATTTTGTATTTATATACTTTATTTAATACATAATAAAGTTTAATACTGTACAAGGGTAAAATAGTCATTTGAGGGGCCGATTGGATAAGGGATTATAGGCCCCATTTAGGCTATAGTTTTTATTTATTTGTTATTTTTGTCTTTATTTATTTTTTTTGCATTTGTTGTTTAAATCTCAATATTTTGTAGTTTATTAGTCCATCTTTATGAAAGGAATCTAATGAGTGTATTACAAAAATGATACACACACATCACTTTTACACATTATTTTTACACATCACTTAAAACTACGTCGTTTTGTGTTAAGAAAAAACCGTATTTGTATTTGACCCATATCGCTCAAAATATATTTGGGTCTTTCTCAACATAAAACGACGTAGTTTTAAGTGGTGTGTAAAAATGATGTGTAAAAGTGATGTGTATGTAGCACTCTTGATAAAATTATGTCCAAAAGTTAAAAAAAAGTCACTAAAGACGACGAATAAGTACAAAAAATTCTATTTTTTATTTATTTTTATTTTTTCTGAACTTTTTTCAAATTTAGCCGATGATTGATAGCTTTTCTGAAAGCTCTTGTCGAGATGAATCAATAAATCAAAAAAAATTGATGAAAAACAAAAAATTACAAAAAAATTTCAAATAAGGACGAAAAAAATTTCAATAAATACCACAATAAATACCGCAGTCCAAATGGACCCTATTTTTAGGGAGATAAGTTATTGAGGGGAGATAAGATAAGAGGGGGTATTATTTTTAAAGGGTTGACCCACATTGATGTAATATTTATAAAGGGGGTAATAAAAAGTAGATAGTTTGGATGAAGTATTAAAAAAGGGAGATAAAATAGTACTTGATTTGGATGGAGGATAAAATAGGGGATAAGGTTATTTTGTATTTGTAATGAGGAAGAAGGGGTATTATCCAAGAATAATACCCCCTCCCCTCTTTTTCCCTCCCCTCTAGGATAATTTTTGGGCCGGGGGGAACCGGCCCAAAAATTATCCCCCTTTATCCCCCTCCGGGAGATTATTTTTGGAGGGGTGAAAAATTATCCCCCTGTATTTTTTGCTCTCAAACCATGCTAAACATGTCACGTCGATCCTTTTACCCCCTCCAAAAATTATCCCCCTTCTTTTTTCCCCCATCCAAACGACCAACAGTTTTTTTCCTTATCTACCCACTCTTATCCCCCTTTATCTCCCTTTATCCCCTTCTTTAATCTCTCATCCAAACCATCTACTTTTTTATACCCCTCTATAAATATCACATTAATGTGGGCCATTCCTCCAAAAATAATACCCCTCTTATCTTATACCCCCTCCAAAAATTATCCCCCTGAAAATAATACCCCATCCAAACGGAAAAGGTGAACAACTTTGGCACTTGTTTAACAAAAGGTGTGGGCCTGACTTTACCTTGGGCCTGACTTGACCTAAGGAGTTTCCAAAATACATAAAGAAGATTATATGCCTAGTACATAAAAATTAAGTTAAGTGAGGATGTGGATTTTTTTTAATTATTCTTAGGATTTTTTAAAAGTACGGGAAATTAAGTGCGGGGAATGTACCTTTTTGTTGTAGTGTTGGCTTACTATAATGCAAGTCAACCGCCTCTAAGGTGTAAGTACTGTGTCCCAAGGTAAAAGTTAGTGCTTCGAAGGGAGCAAGTCACACAAGACGTACCATGGTTTAACACATCAATGGGGTCTTGTCCAAATATGGTGCAAGTAAATCTATCTCAGGGTACAAGTCATTGCATTTTAAGGAGCAAGTCATACAAAGGAAAACATGACTTTACCCATCAGTGGGAGATCTTGTGCAAGTTAACAATTCTCAAGACACAAATCATTTTGTCACAGAGTGCAAGTTAGTGCACAAAGGGGAGCAAGTTACTCAAAAGGTACCAATGAGGGGTCTTGGCCTACTATGTTGCAAATCATCAACATCCAGGGTGCAAGTCACTTTTGTCTCAGGGTGCAAGTCAATGCACATAAGGAAGCAATTCACTGAAAGGGTACCATGACTTGACCTATAAAAAATTGTTGTTGAGGAACAAAATTGGTTTGAGCAGCCTGATTATTCACAACACTTGGTAGTGATTGTTGTACTTGAGGATTTGATATAAATATTCCAGATTGGTTTGACACAAAATTTTCACGTTGTTTGTTTTTTGAGCTAGACGCATTTGTAAATTGATAACTAGCCACAAACACTGAAGAACCAATGTCCTTACTTAGTTTGCTATTTTTTTGAGCCTAGATCCTCCGATTGAAGAAGAGAAACTAAGTCATCAAACACTATAGGTTCAACCCTAGTCTTAAGTGATGTCTTCAAACTCTTAAACTCATCTGACGGTCCATAAAGAGTGTGAAAAACTAGATCAGCATCTGAAATTGGACATCCTGAACTTGTTAACTTCTGTGCACACTGTTTTATATAATCAATATATTAATTTGTCCATTTTAGAGGTCTTAGTAGCATCAAACAATTTCTTTTTTAACACATGAATGTGTGACCTTGTGAGTAAACCAAATTTGTTTCCAAGTGAACTCCATACCTCGCATGCATGTTTACAATTAAGAACATGTTGTAGTATTGAAACATAAATCGAAGCTGTAAGACATGATAACAAGTGTCCATCAACTATTGACCATTCTAGGAAAACTGGGTTTGACACCATTTCATCAGCCAATAACACTTCTTGTGTAGGACATGCATATTTCCTAGAAAATCATTAGGTCTAGTAGCATTCTGCATTTGAGTTTTCCAGAGAACATAGTTACTTGAATCAAGTTTAATCGTGACTAATCCATGGAAATTAGACACTAAAAACACAAAAGACGAAGGTACAACTACTGATCATGTACCTGGAACAGTGTTTGACTGTGGATCCATTACAGAATCGTAAACACCTTATCTATTACCTTGATGAGCATTTCATCATTTTTTATTATGCGGAAACTGAGCAATTCGAAGATTGGATCGTTGACATTAGTCGAAGCGCTTTGATACCATAAAGAAACTAGAGAATAGACTTAAGTTCTGCTCAAGAAGAAGACGAATTCCATGAATATGTATTGACAATAGAGGAGTTACACAACGAATTGAATATATGGTTTCTGGTTTGGAAGACATAATTCCATCTCTCGAGTTTTTGAGACGATAGTCTCAACGATCTGAATGAGAGCCCAAGACTCAATTTATATATGTAGTTTAACAACGACTAACTGACTTGCTTAACTACTAACGAACTCTCTAACACAGCTTATTAAAAAGCCAAACGTCCTAGCCTTAACTACTAACAAACTTTCTAACAACTTCTTAATCCTTTCATTAGCTGAGTTGGACTTGGCTGATTTGGCAATCCAGCAGAGTTCCATTCGGCCAATGATACAGGCCTGACGTGGCTGATGTGGCAATCCAACTGAGCTATGACCACCCAATGACAAACCTGGCTGATACACTTAATACTTATCTTTACTCTGTAACTTCAACATCTCCAATTATCTTCGCGGATCCCTTCTTTGCCAGCCCAGATGAGAGGTTAGCAGCAGATTCACAAACATCTCTAGGGCGGATGGTCTCTATGGCGCGTCTGGTCTACATGGAAGCTAAGTATCTTCATATTCTTTAGTCTGAGTCAGCTCATTAGAACCGAAAATCATGGATGCTGTCATCAAGTGGCGCAATTGGATCCTGTTTTTCTCCATTGATCTCAATAAGGGAAGCTCCTTAGGTGCAATGGGTGTTGGAAGGTTCCAGAGAGTTTTAAATTTAGCCATAATGAAAGAATAGTTAAAGAAGAAAAAGTTTGTAAACTATTATATGTTTCAAAATTTAAAATTTGACCAGCTCAAAAATACCTAGAAAGTCATATCTTAATCCGTTTACTAAAAAAATATAAAGAATTAATAGTAAAAATTCAGAAAACAAAATTTATTAGTAAGCCTAGTTAAATTATTTTAAATGTTTAGGTAGAATCCAAACTAACAAGGTTTGAAGTTTACATAATCTTTTTAAATTATAAAGTTTCGATGTCATTCTGATATGAAAAAGCTTCCTAAATTTAGCTTTTTTCATTAGTATTTATCCAATACTAATCCTTTGACTTTAAAATTGACAATATGTATCTAGTTTGTTTGTAATGATAACATAATTAATTAGTATTTTCATTTTTATCACTTACTAGTACAATGAATTTAATTAAGTTTAAAATAATAAATAAAATAATTACCGTAGAGAGGTGACACGTATCACTTGTAGAGTTTTTCTCACGAAAAATAGCATTGCAAAATATTATATAGTGTAGATCTTTACTTCATGATTTGAATTATTTATTTTCCTAAGTTGTCAAAAACATTAATTACGTCAAAAATTATGTTCATTGATTATTAATTTTTATAATTTCAAGACACATTTACGTTTAAAAAAAAAGTTTGGATTTATTGTCTCAATTATTTTTTTTCCATATAAACCTATTTCAAAAGCCTTTAAATTAATATCTGATGAATACGAGTTTTTACTTAACTAATTTTCACAATTAGTATTAAAAAATAAATAATTTTAAATTATAGAGTGGACTTGACAAGAGCCCACGAAAGAATCTCAATTATTTTCTTACTTAATTTTCTCGATATATAATTTTAAAAAACGTGAACAATTTTAGTCAGTAGGGTGAATTTAAGCTTGAAGAGCGCACAAAAGAATCTCAAATTCTTTTCGATAGACCATAGAGGATTTGAAAAAACAAAAACAAAAACAAAAACAAAAACACACGAGTCTCAACGACGAGTGCGCGGAGATATATGAGTATTCCAAATTCTGTCGGCTTGTCAATATTAACAAGTTTTATATTGCCTATGTTAGTCTTTATTATTCTGCTTATAAGTCTTGAGCAACACTTACGTTACAAGTTCGTTTTCAAGATTGAGTTAGACCCATGAGTTTCTAACATGGTGTCAGACCTAGATCCGTTACGCATATATTATGCATGGTCTTCTCATTTAACCCTCAACCATCCTCATATTTGCATTCCACGTTTCGCGTGAGAAAAGGCGTTAGCGAGTCCCACATCGCCTATATTAGTCTTCTTCCTTTCTTTACTTATAAATTTTGAGCAACTTTAACCTTACAAGTCAATTTTCAAAATTAAATTACGCCATTGAATTTCTATCAGTCAAAACAAGGGCACGATCTTCTAGAGTACTGAATTTCTATATTCGAAAGTATCCTTAAATCCATTTGATTATTTTCTTGTAAGATGTAATTGGTTGAAGATATGACCTGATGATCTCCAATTTTCAAAAGGTAATTAAGCTTCGATCTACTTAACCAATTTTGAATGGTGTTAATTTTGAGGTTGTGCCGTTTAATGCTTGGAGATCAAGAAAAATAGAAAAGGATAGTGGACCCACAAACAAAAGTCGGTCGATACACTCCCCTTGAATGGTATTTCTATGAATATATACTAATCAACGACAAATATATTCTTTTTTCTGTGTGATATTTTTGACATGAAACTTTTTCCAAGTTGGGTACCAACTTTTCTTCTTTGACCACCATCCTCTTGCGAACATGGCGAAAGCTACGTCAGGCGCCGGCACACATGAGCATTCCGGCGGTCAACTCCTGTTAGATCACAATATATATTAATCTGCAGAGATAGGTATATTGTTGGAAAGAGATTCTTATGAAACGATTAAGGGGTTGCCAGGGGATAAATCTAGAGAGCCATTGTTGACTCAGGAATAAATTTTGTGAGATTTTCTGGATATCACGAGTCGTAAGAAAATCAATGCCATTTTGTCGTTTCTTCTCATGGTGGCTATAAATATGGATGTATGTAATGTGTAGAGGTAAGACTGAGTGCAAAAAAAAAAAAAATTGAAAGGCAATACAGTGAGTGAGTGTAAGAACCATAATATAAATTTAATTGCGAATATAATTTTTTTGAGATTAATTTAATCCCGCGTATATTTTATCCATTCATGCGCTTATTTTTTCCGTACATATGTATGTACATGTACACATATACCTCATACATAATTATCCATAGATACTATCCCATTAAAGCCCAATTCACAAATTACGTACTTTATCTACAATCTCCAATTCCTTTAACATGTCAATATTCCACATAATTGTTCCACAAAATTCGGACATCATAACAGTTGAACCCAGAACAACAATAACAACAGAAATTCTCTCCAAACCGCATCTCATGCTTTCAAAGTTCTAAATCCGCAATACACAGTATAAACATATTTCACATGGTAAAACGATGTATAAACCAACTACAAGTGGATACATATGAGACATGTGAAAAACAGAGGTTATGCAGTCTATAAAACAGAGCCTAAAGACAAAAACATGATTTGGAATTGACATAACATTCTGCCAAAAAATTATCTGTTTTTCAACAAACCGCTCGAGCGGCCTACAGCTCACTCGAGCGAGCTATTGGATTGTGGGTATTGGAACATTAAACCACTGGTCAAAATCTAACAAAAATTCATGAGGTTGCTCGAGCGGCCTAGAGCTTGCTCGAGCGAGACTTCGTTTTTCCAGATTATAGGTTAGGGTTCCTGCAAATACTGGGTTTATACAAACAGATTTAATCATGATTAGAGCAAGTATTACACAAAACTAGCTACTGGAGAACTCAACACTAGGGGTGAAATCAGTTCAAGGTTGATCAGTTTGGTCCAATATTTTCATAGACCGATTCGATTTGGTACATTTTTTTTCCAAACCGACCTTGACCAATTTATTTTCAGTTTGATTTGGTTCCGGGTGTGGTCAAAAATTCTTTGGGAGATTTCGGTCTGACTGAAATGAGCCATATTGGGCAATGTTAAAAATTAATTTTGGGCCCATTCGGCCCAAATCTCTCATTAATATAGAAAATGTATTACCAAATGGGCCACTATTAAATTTTTTTTTTTCTATCAAATATCAAATGGGCCCACCTTAAGAAAATTTTTCATCTAAATAGTAAAAATTACATAATCACAAATCACAAAAGCCGAACGCATCACTAACTTTAAGTTCGATCCGAGTTAGTTTGGTCCAAGTCGGTTCGGTTCGGTCCAGTCTAAATTTTAGAAAATGCGAACTGAATATATTTAAAAAAACTTTTCAGGGACCAAGACCAATCAAACCCCATAGTGACAGAAGACCGAACCGAATGGTCGATTTTTTTGGTTGGTTCGATTTTTTAGGTTTTTCTTTCACCCCTACTCAATACATAAGTCTAACATGCTTTCTCCTAAATCAATTGAGTGTAACAAATCACAAAACACATGAAATTGAACGATTTTAACAAAAACATAACGAAAAAACCTTAAGCATAATATTCTATTCATGCTTTCGAATCTAAAAAATAACAACAAAACAAACCTAGTGTTGGTAGGTAACTAAACCTACCTCGGATCCAAAGAACGAAGCTCAAACAACCATGAATCGTCAGAAATAAAGTGGACAGAATATCCTCTTCTTAAATTTGCAAGAACTCCAAACACTCAAAGAAATTGTCGAATGATTTTTGTAAAAATGTTTAGTAACCGAAAAAATGGAGATCCCTCAATTACTCAGTCGAACCTCCCAATCTGCAGTCATAGAATTTTAAATGACTACTCGAGCGAGCTAGCAAAATTAACTTCAATTTTTCTGAATTAAAATATTAATCAAATAACAGTTAAATCTATATTATTAAATAATTAAATAATTTTAAACAAATTAAAAGTTTAGGGTTATTACACACTCTCTCTCCCTCCCCTCTTTCTCGTTCGCTTTCTTTTTTCTATTTTATTTATTTACTTAATTTCATATTGATTATATATCATTATTTTACGTATTCAAATTCATGGGGTGGTGTGGTGTGCGACAATTGATCAATTGAGCAATTGTGATATCAGTAACTCGCGACAGAAAGAGGTAGCGGTTTGGAATCGAACCTTAAGTATATTAATAATCGTAACATGGGGAGAAAAGTGTTTGATAATGTGCAGAATAACAGAACTAGAACCTTAAGTATAGGCTTGAATTATGGGTAATTTAATGGAAGCGTAATCCTACTAATAAATATCGTAAACATGTTTGATGTGGGGATCTAATGGTAAATAGGTGTTCGACTAGATTGGATCTGAAGCCTAAGTTAATTGAATGCATGTTTATGTGTTGATTTCAATGGTTATGTGAATATGGAATGATTGTTTCGATGAAGCTTGATTATTGAGACTATTATGTGATCTATTTTCCATGGATGAAACATGTGATCTAGATCTGAGTTAATGAGTATAGATTTGCATGTTGTTGGATATATTGCATGATGCATAGAGTTGTTGGATCTCATATTATTTGAGCATGAAATGGGAACTTAATAAAATGGTAGGATTAGATGATCTCTTTATTGTAATAATGAGTGATAATCAAAACCAATCATTGATACAATAATGAGGGCTAGGGGAGATTGGTGATGTTCTTGAGTCATGTTAGTGTCTGTGAACCATATCATGACTAATACTTGAGGCATGACGTTCGGGAGGCTGACATATGAGAAACATTGAGCACTAATAAACGTTGCATAAAATGATATGGAATGGGATAGAGATGTATGTGAGCCATGTCAGTGTCAGTGTCAGTGAGTCGTGTTGGTGCATTGAGTCATCTCTTGACCTTGCAAGGAAGACATACATGAGCCTAATGTATGTGAGCATCATGAACCTAGTATATGGGAGCATGAAACAAGGGGCAATAAATAGAATTATACCTAATGTGGCATATCTGTGATTGACTTATTGACCATATGCTTGTTGGAGATATCTATGTGTGCTTGTAAAGTATGGGTAAAGTTTTGATTATACTAATTGTTATCACTCATGGGGCAAATTATTGTCCCTTTATTTCACAACAGGTACCGAAGGATAGGTTGAGATGGAACCGACCCAAGACGTGGATGTGACATAAGTACAAGAGTTATAGTTGTACCATTAGCATCCTTTGGCAAGAACCTAGGAAGTCCTTACTTTTTGTTTGGTCTAAACAATTATGCATTTTGAGCTTTGGGTTTTGGAACTATTAATTAATTTTGGAAGTTGGGTCGGTTGTTTTGCTGATAATAATTCTTTTATGAAAATTTTTATTCTGCTATGAAAAGTATTTATTTTATTAATAACGAGTCATAAAAATATTGAGTGTTACAAAAGAAACCAACAAACTTAGACCACCATTAGACCAAACTTATAGTTCACCTCATAAAACCTAAACTAATAGCCCCAACTACTCGAACAATTACATAGCCTCACCCACACAACCACAAGCTTAGAAACCTACCCAACCCTCATACGAAAACCAAACTAGCGAACCCCAGAGCAAAATGCATAATAGAATTACTTAACATACTACCAACCTCATTATGCAACTTGTATGGAAAGGTTTAAAAAGATCATATTCTTTGCATACTATTCCATATAACGGATTAAGTAATTCGCGCGAAACTTGAGTTCTCAATAAGGGGCACGTTAGTGCTTTAGAAAGATTTCAATGTCAACAATACACTACAACATCAGAACATCACAAACAATAGCATAAAAATCAATACAACATCCTCACACCACCAATGCAGACCAATCAAAATTTTAGCCTTCTTATACCATCCAAACATCTTTTTAAATCCCATACATTATATTCTTTAATCCCAAACCTGCTCCTAATCCAGAATGCTACCATGGACTTCAATAAATCCACAACCTCAGTCATGGTGGCTTTCAACAACCTACTCCAAAGAGGTCAAAATTCCCAAGGAAAAAGGAAGAAGAAGATCATATTTACGCTGACTGCAGAATCCATAGACAAAAAAGCAGCAGATTCCACCTCCATTTCCATCTCCTATAAATATATCATCAACAAAAATTCAATCCTCTTGAAAGAAGCAAGGGACACCTAGGCGCTATTGAAGACTCTGGGTATCTCGTCCACGGAAGATGAATCTATAGTGGTCAAGAATATTGCAGATCTAGAAGGTATTGATGAAGAGAGGTTTCTAGTGGGGACCTCCAAGGCAGTGGAGATTCCAACGTATAGGCTTCCAATCCAGTCAGTAGGTGAATTGGGTATGGTTATTGTCTTTAATGATATTTCTATCATGGAATGTTAGAGGGATTGGGAGGAAAGAAAAGAGAAATAGAATCAGAGTGTTATTCAAGGAGAAGAATGTGGATTTTTTGGTGCTCCAAGAGACCAAAAAAAGTGCAATCTCAAGACAATGGGTGAGGTCCCTACTATGAAATGACGAATTTGACTATATGGAGGTAAATGCAGCAGGTTCAGCAGGGGGCATTTTGTGCATTTGGAAGGGCGCAATTTTTCTCATTTAAGGCTACTTGTGGTACTAGCACTACCTACTTCTTCAAGGAAGAATACCTAATGGCTTCAATTGTGTTATACTCAATCTGTATGCCTCAATGATGCAGTGGCCAGAAGAGCAGTGTGGGATTCAATTGCTAATCTTAAAAATGAATTCCAATAGTCGCGGTGCATAGGTGGAGATTTCAATGAGGTGGTAAAGGTAAGTGAGAGGATGGGATGTCTAAGATCAGACAGAGGTATGAGGGATCTCTTAAACTTCATAGAGATCCCCTAATGCTAGGAAGGAAATAAACTTGGGCTAGAGATATAAATGGTGAGTATTGGAGTAGATTAGATAGATTCATGGTGCACTCAAAGTGGATAGAAGAATTTAACCTCAAGCAATGGGGCCTCCCTATGTTCATATATGACCATTGCCCTATCCTACTGAAATATGATAGTAGGGACTGGGGTGCTAAACTATTTAAATACTTCAATATTAGGTCCTTTCATCCCCATTTTTGGAAGTTGTTAAACAAGCTCAGAATGAACTGTAGTTGGTGGGTTAGGCTAGGTACTTACTGTTCCATAAATTGAGGAACGTTAAGTGCCACCTTAAGAATTGGAAAATTGGAGCAAAGTGAATTTTTTTACAAGGTAAAGGAGAACATGGAAGGTATTGAGAGGATCATCTCTACTTTGGACTTAAAGGCTAAGACTGGTCGTTTATCTTAGGAGGACATAACAGATATGCAAAAATCCAAACAAGACTATTGGAAATGGAGCAAAATCTATTATTGGATGTGACTTTAGAAATCAAGGCTATAGTACAATCTAAAGGGGTACAAGAATACCAGATTCTTTCATTTGGTAGCTTAAGGCAAAGCTAGACAGAACTTGATTGACTCCATTAATATTGGGGGTAGTCAGAACCACAACACATCTCAAACAACAGGTCTTCAACCATTTAAGTGAGTTCGACAAAGAGAAATGGAGAAATAGGTCGTCAATAGAGCAATGCTACAACCCATTACTAAGCTTGACTCACAGTGGGAATCACATACAACCGTTTTGCAGAGGTTGAGGTATGGCAAGCAATCTTCAATAGTGATGGTAATAAATGCTCTGGCTCTGATGGGTAAAATTTGTCATTTATTAAAAAGTGTTGGCCAATCTTAAACGATACTATAATGGATTTCTTCCAAGAGTTCTTTCTTAATGGGAGATTATTTAAAGGACTCAATGTTGCCTTCATCACCCTTATTCCTAAGTCTGACTAACTTATGTCTGTAGGTGATTATAGGCATATTAGTCTAATAGGATGCATCTACAAAATCTTGGCTAAGGTACTGGTTAGAAGATTTAAGAATTCTTCACCAAGTGCGATTGCGAAGTTCCAATCAGCCTATGTAAGGGGTGGGGAAATACATGATGAGATCCTAATAGCCAATGAAATTGTATATTTCTGGAAAGGAAGAAGGGGTAGAGGTCTAATAATCAAATTGGACTTTGAAAAGCATATGACACCTTGAATTGGAACTTTATCATTTCTATGTTGCATGGTTGACTCAAATTGTTTGAAGGTGGCAGAGAAAGCTTGGGTGGAGTTTCCAACTTTGGGTAGCCGTGGATGGACAATTGTCAAGATATTGCAGGCTATTAAGGCATGTCTAAGAATTTGGAGCAAAACAGAATTTGAGAACATTAATCTAAAAATGCAGACTTTGGAGGCTCAAATCCACCATTGGGACTTGATTGGTGAATCAAGAACCTTAACCCAAGCAGAAAAAGAATAAAGAGCTATAAACAGGGTAGAATTTTGGAATACCTCTAGACTGATTGAAAGTATATGGAGACAGAGATCAAGAATCAATTGGTTAAAGAAGGGAGACAACAATACTAGGTATTTTCAGGTCATTGCTAACAGTAGATACAGAAGGAATTTTATTGGAGCTATTACACACTAGTCCACTATGTTAACCAAACCAAAAGATATCAAACAAGCAGTAGTGGAGCATTTCTAGAACAATTTCAAGGAAAGCCAGAGAAAGATACCTGGTTTGGAAGGGATATTTCTAAGGAAGCTATCCAGTATTCAAGAAGAACATTTACAACAGTCTTTCGTATAGGTGGAGATAGACAAAGCCATGGTAGATTGCAATGGCCTCAAAGTCCCTGGCCCAGATGAATTTAACTTTAAGTTCATTCAAAAGCCAGGGCCACTTCTCAAGTCAGAAATCAAGTCCTTCTTTGAGGAATTATGCGCGAGTGGAAGAATGCCAAGAGGTATGAACTGTACATTCCTTGTTCTTATCCCTAAAGTAAAAAATCCTATGCACTTTTTTCGATGTTAGACAAATTAGCTTGGTGTGCTACATCTAAAAATTGTTGGCTAAAGTTTTAGCCAATGGATTGATGAGGGTTTTACCTACTGTAATTAGAAAAACACAAGATGTCTTCATTGGAGAAAAGCAACTGCCGGATGGGGTTCTAATTGCCAATGAAGTGATATATCATTTTAAGGAATCTAGCCATGAAGGATTGATCGTAAAACTAGATTTCGAAAAGGCATATGACCATGTCAATTGACACTTTTTAGTATCACTACTTATGAAACTAGGTATCAATACCAAATGGTGTAGTTGGATCCAATCATGTGTTCAAATGATCAATATGTCGGTCCTAATAAATAGATCACCTTCAAAATAGTTCCAAACCTCAAAAGGGACTAGGCAAGGGAACCCATTATGCCCTTTTTATTTCATGGTGGTGGAGGCATTGAATATTTTACTAGAGAGGGCAAGAATGCTAGTAATTATATATGGTATCTAATCCCATAGTGGTCTCACCTATTTATGGAGGGCACTATTTTGTGTTCTAAAAATGAAAAAAGGGAAATGGAAACCATCAAGAGAACTTTGAGGTTATTTGAACTCATGCCTGGCCCTAAAATCAATTATTCAAAGAGTCTTTGTGCAGGATAAATGTTAACATCATTGGAAGAAATGGTTGGGATTTTGGGTTGTAAGACTATGTGGCTGCCCATTAAATACTCTGGCTTTCCATTTGGGGGCTAACCCAAATAGAATGGCAACTTGGTGGCCAACAAAGACTAGATAAAATCAAAATCGGGGGTATGGAAAATGAAGTACCTTTCACTTGGTGGTAGAGTGAGTGACCGTAGTGAAATCCACAATAGCTAGTCTCCCAATATTTTACATGCCACTTTTCAAAATTCCAATGCACTACAAGAAAATGGAGATCTCCCAACGGTTTTTATACCAACGGTATAAATAATCGATGGTGTAGGTAACAAATAGCAACGACTTCTTGAAATAGATATTTAGTGACATCTTTTTATAAACCATTACTATATTCCTAATTTTTACCCACAGCCCATACCAAGCTGTCAGCGTAGCCCCCCAAAAATTAGTGAAACACAAGGCCTAAAATCTTTTCGTATTAACTTGTTATTGGCCAACGCACAGTGGGAGGTTCAAAAAGAGAACCACTAACCACAAACCCCGTTCGGTCAGCAACGCACTCCGATCTAAACCCTAGCTGACCTACCCAACGTGATCTGTTACGAGTGCAAGAACGGCTTCGTCGAGGCAATTGCCTCAACCCCTTCCCAAACCTCCAATCTGATCAACGATCCATCCTCCAACAGCCAAGTTTTACAAGTACTTCTCCGTCTGATATCACAGGTCGTGCGTGATGATAACTGATGAGCGCACTATATTGCATAGTAACGTGGCTCAATATACTCATTTTGGCAATTATGCGTAGGCAAATGTGTTTATTTAGTTAATGTTGCACGCGTAGTTGTCTTTGTACCCTTTCAGGTTTGCGAGCGCTAAATGAATACCCAAAAGGTTCTACCATGACTTAAGGCCTCGGAACCATTGGCGACATTGATGGAGGACCAATTCAAGGCTCGGGAGGAGTAAAAGTGAGTCCGGATCAAAGAGACAAGGAAGAACTGAAAATTCCAGTTAGAAACCCTCTCTATCGATAGAGGTTTATCCCTATCGATAGAGCCCTAGCAAAGAACCAGGAAAAAGAGCCCTCTATCGATAGAGGATCACTCCTATCGATAGAAGGCTGAATCAAAGAAGACCAGAAGACTTCCCTATCGATAGAGGATCACTCCTATCGATAGAAGGCTGAATCAAAGAAGACCAGAAGACTTCTCTATTGATAGAGAGATCCTCCTATCGATAGAAGGCTTGATAAACCAATACCAGAGGACTTCTCTATCGATAGAGAGATCCTCCTATCAATAGAGACCCAGTTACGTCTGATTCTATGGGGCCGACTTTTACTCGAATTCTGGGCCAAATCAGGGAATAAGAAGCTTCTGATTTTGCCATTGTGGAGGGTAGAATGGTATTTTCACCTAGGTTTTATAGGATATTTTTATTTTAGGTTGTATTCTTTGGCAAAAGGTCTCTAAATAACACACACAACATATATAGAATTCTATCAGATTAGAGAGCTCCTAGCCTCCCTTTTTGCCTTAGACTTTTGTTCTTCATGTTTTTACCTTCAAGCTTGAGTATGAGTATTGATCTTTAGTGGTTTTCTCTTGTGAATCCATTCACTCTCTTGGTATACTTCAAGTATTGGTAAGAATCACTTTTATAATTCCATTAGCATTGTTTTTCTCACCTTAAAATCTGATTGTTCTTAGAGTTTTCTAGTAGTTTTGATTTAATCCTTCTTATTGTTCTTAGATAAGTTTGTTTTATCTTGTTTTCTCATACTTCTATCATTGTAATGTTAAATATGAGTAGCTAAATTAGTGTGGGTTAAGTCTAAATGTGAAGTTTATTTTAAAACCATGTTGGTCTAAATCTTCTCCATATGTATTAATGTCATTGATGGATCTTTCTAAGTTTTTCACATTGAAACAAAAATGAAGTGTTAAGTTCTTGCTTAGTTATAGCCATCCCTAGAGTTGGTATATCTAATACTTGAATTGATGTCCTTCATCTTTTAATCCTATTTTCTTGAACTCGAAAGAATCCATCAAACCATTTTGTGAATTAAAATCCTGATTTTCATCGAAGTATTTTCCGATCTAAAACCCAATACCGGGGGATAGATTGAGTTATAAGGAGAAGAGATAGACCGACGGAAGAAATGAATAGACCAAACTTTAGGACTTAACCCCACTCTTTAATCTAGTTTTTCCCCTCTTTTAGTAGTATAATTGTTAACCAAATCACCAAACAAATTTGAGGTTGACGTCCGAAACGTCGAAAACACCAATTTGCGAATTCTTTAAATCCAACGTTCTTTTCCCTGTGGATCGATACTCCGGACTATCCATTATACTCTTTTTACAAATTTTGAGGAAAAGTCTTGTTTTATGAAATTAAACCACTGACCCGAGGCCGGCACCCTAACGACACACACTTTGCCGGTTCGGTCATGTTTTTGGCGCCGTTGCCGGGGATTTAGTACAGTTGATTTAGAGAATCGCAGATTTTGCAAAGTGCAAGTTTCTTTGGCGGAAACCTTTAACCTACCCATATTGGTAAACCTAAGGTGTAACGCAAGCCAAAGGGATGTGTAATTTGCAGATTTTATTTTATTTTCTTTTAAACTCATACTTGATTGATTAGGAGACTGTCTTTGGTGTATGAGTGTTTACACTCGTGACGCGACACATCGGCTAATTCGCCAAGACAATCTTCCTTTCAATTCAATGGCCGAACACCATGAGGGAAATGACGCACCCATGGGTCGCACCATGCGGGATTACTTGCACCCCACTCACACCACCACCACCTCATGCATTCACTTTCCTACCGATACTCCCGAAGGGCAACAATTCCATGTAAAGCCTAACATGCTTGGCATGTTACCTACCTTCTATGGGATGGAATCGGAGAATTGTTATGTGCACATCAAAGAATTCGAGGAGGTGGTGAACACTTTCACCAACGTGTCCGCTCATCTTGAGATGGCGCGTTTGAAACTCTTTCCATTTTCCCTCAAGGAGAAGGCCAAGCGATGGTTTCTCTCCTTGAGAGCACATTCGGTGACAAGTTGGGTGGAGATGCAGGTTGAATTCCACAAAAAATAGTTCCCACTTCACCGCACCACCACTTTGAAAAAGAAAATTCAAAATTTTGAAGAAATACCCAACGAATCCTTCTGTTCATGTTGGGAAAGATATAAGGAGCGTCTCCTCGCTGTCCCTCATCTCAAGTATGAGGATTGGCAGATTGTGGCATTTTTCTATGAAGCCATATCAGTCCGCAATCGCCAATTCATCAACCTCATGACTAGTGGGGAATTTCTGAACCAAGGGGCCTCCGCAGCTCTAGCTTACCTAGATGAGTTAGCGGAGAACAATCAATCATGGGATTATTCGGATCCCAATGACCGCTCATATAAGCCCCCCACTAGTCACGAAACCATGGGCAAATACGTGCCAAGGGAAGAGGATGACATTAGTAAACGCTTCGATCACCTTTCTAGGAAACTAGAGAAATTGGAAATCAATAGGGTGAATGAGGTCTCTTCTATTTCAAAGCCCGGGGAGGCTTGTGCCATTTGTGACACCATGGACCACACTACCAATATCTGTCCAACCATACCTGCTTTCAAAGAGGTACTTCATGGTCCGGACCATGCTGAGGTCCACGCCCTTCACCAAGGGCAAAAGCCTACCAACGTGCCCTTCAATAACAACTACCATCCGGGATTGAGAAAACATCCCAATTTTAATTGGAGGAACAATGAGGCGGGTGCACAACCCCAAGGACCCCCGGGATTTCAAGGACAATACCCAGCCCATCAAAATGCACAAGGGCCGGCACCACCGCGGTATCCACCAAATGCCTACAATCCTCCGGGTCCCTCCACGGGTCCCAACTCTTACCAACCGCCTAACCGGCGAAGCTTGGAGGATACCTTGCAAATGTTCTTGCAAGGGCAAGCAAATGTCAATGAACAGAACACTCAAGCCATTGGGGACATCCGTTCCCAACTCACCAAGTTGACCACCACATTGGGGACCATGCAACATGAGAAAGGGAAATTTCCAGCCCAACCACAAGCAAATCCCCAAGGTCAACATTTTGTACAAGGAAATTCTCCTTCTGGGTCAAATGTGGAACAAGCTAAGGCCATCACCACATTGAGGAGTGGGAAAGAGGTCGATAAGACCATTCTCCCAAAAACAATCCCCACTCCTCCTCTGGTGCCTACTCCACAACCCCAAGATGATGACCCGGTGAGTGTTTTGCCTCAATCTCCCCTCATTTCCACTTCCACATCTGTTCCTATGGGAGAACCCATGGTCTCAACTTGCCCAATGCCAGCCCCATTCCCACAAAGATTGAGGCCTCTACCCAAGTTGACGCCAACGAGATATTTGAGCTTTTCCAGCAAGTTAAGATCAATATCCCGTTGCTTGATGCAATCAAGAAAATACCTTCGTATGCCAAATTTTTGAAAGACTTGTGCACAATCAAGCGCAAGCACAACGTGCAAAAGAAGGTGTTCTTGACTCAACAAGTGAGTTCGATCATTCAAACCCCCATTGCACCCAAGTACAAGGACCCCGGTTGTCCTACAATTTCTATGAGGGTTGGGGGGAAGATAGTGGAGAAAGCCCTACTTGACTTGGAGGCTAGTGTAAATTTGTTGCCATACTCGGTGTATGAGCAACTTGGGTTGGGGGACATGAAACCAACCTCGGTGACCCTCCAATTAGCCGACCGTAGTGTCCGGGTACCGAGGGGATTGGTGGAAGATGTGCTTGTCCAAGTGGACAACTTTGTGTACCCGGTGGACTTCATAGTCCTTGATACTTGTCCCACGTCAAATCTTCAAGCCCAAACGCCCATCATACTTGGAAGGCCTTTCTTGGCCACATCCAACGCAGTGATCCATTGTCGAAATGGGCTACTTAAAATGACGTTTGGGAACATGACCCTTGAGCTCAACATTTTTAACATTGGGAGCCAAATGCGGGATGATGATGACATCCGTGATGTGAGCGTTATTGACACACTTGTTCAAGAGCACGTCGATTGTCATCTCTTTTTCGACCCCCTAGAGGCTATGCTTACTGTGGAAGAGACTGAGTTTTTAGATTCTCCCGAGGTTGAGTACATTTACTCCCTCCTAAATGAAGAAGAGGTGTTGGGTACTGAAAAGTGGGTGCCCACCTTTGAAAAACTACCACCACCGACAGCTCGGGCTCTACCATCTTCTGTTAAACCACCCAAGCCCGAGCTCAAAATTTTACCATCTACCTTGAAGTATGCTTTCTTGGGAAATTCTGAAACTTTCCCGGTTGTAATCTCATCCAGTCTAGACAATCCCCAAGAAGCTGCTTTACTGAAAATTTTGAGGGCCCATAAATCTGTTTTAGGGTGGACCATTGCTGATATTCACGGGATCAGCCCGCTATTGTGTACTCACCGCATCTATCTCGAGGATGATGTTAAGCCATCTCGCCAACCTCAACGGCGTTTGAACCCGATCATGCGAGATGTGGTGAGAGATGAAGTTCTTAAGTTACTAGATGTGGGTATCATATACCCGATTGCTGACAGTAAATGGGTCAGCCCCATCCAGGTTGTTCCAAAAAAGTCTGGCGTCACTGTTGTGCCCAATGAGAGTGGGGAGTTGATTCCCACTCGAGTGGTCACTGGTTGGCGCGTCTGCATTGACTATAGAAAACTCAACGCCGACACCCGGAAAGACCACTTCCCTCTTCCCTTCATTGATCAAATGTTAGAGAGGGTGGTTGGCCATGCTTTCTACTGTTTCCTAGACGGGTATTCAGGTTATAATCAGATAGAGGTCTCTTTGGAAGACCAAGAAAAGACAACTTTCACATGTCCATTCGGCACCTTTGCATATCGTCGCATGCCCTTCGGGCTTTGCAATGCCCCTAACACCTTCTCTCGGTGTATGACGGGCATCTTTAGCGACATGATTGAGAAAATTGTAGAGGTGTTCATGGATGATTTTTCTGTGTTCGGGGACTCCTTTGAGTCTTGCTTGGAGAATCTTGAGAGGGTTCTAGTACGATGTGAGGAGAAAAATCTGGTTCTAAATTGGGAGAAGTGCCATTTCATGGTCACTCACGGTATTGTCCTCGGTCACATCATTTCTTCGAGGGGGATTGAGGTGGATCAATCAAAAATAGAGCTCATCTCTAAGTTATCTACCCCTAAGTGTGTCAAGGATATCCGTTCTTTCCTTGGACACACTGGATTCTATCGGCGCTTCATTCAGAATTTTAGCGCCATCTCTCGTCCATTGTGTCGTTTACTTATGAAGGACACACCTTTCGAGTGGACGCAAGATTGCGAGGAGGCTTTTTCACAACTAAAAATCAGTCTCACTACTCCTCCAATCGTGCGATCACCCGATTGGAACCTGCCCTTTGAGCTCATGTCCGATGCTAGTGACTATGCTATAGGCGCTGTGCTTGGCCAACGGAGAGACAAAGTTCCTTGTGTAATCTCTTATGCGAGCAAGACCTTGAACGATGCTCAAATGAATTACACGACCACCGAGAAAGAGTTATTGGCGGTGGTCTTTGCTTTAGACAAGTTTCGATCCTATCTCATCGGATCACCTATCATAGTCTACACCGACCATGCAGCTCTTAAATATCTGCTCACTAAGCCCGATGCCAAGGCTCGGCTCATTCGGTGGGTACTTCTTCTACAAGAGTTTGACTTGACCATCAAAGATAAAAAGGAGGTTGAGAATGTCGTGGCGGACCATTTGTCTCGCCTCGAGTTTGAGGATCATACCTCTAACATACCCATTCCCGACTCCTTTCCTGATGAGCAACTCTTGGCCATTTCAAGTTGCCCGTGATATGCTGATATTGCCAATTACTTGGTCACAGGACAACTCCCATCACATTGGACTCCTCAAGATAGGAGAAAATTTCTAGCTGAGGTGAGGAGATTCGTCTCCACTCATGGAGCCATCTTACTGTACAACTCTAGGTTGCATTTATTTCCGGGAAAATTGCGATCCCGGTGGGGAGGTCCCTACATTGTGAAAACCGTCTCCACTCATGGAGCGGTTGAACTTGAGAACCCCAAGAATGGAACAACTTTTAAGGTGAATTCTGCAAGGCTTGCCCGCACTGTCAAGAGTTGGGTGCCTTATCACGGCGTTACATGATGCCCCTCCAACCTATCTTAATCATTGAAGTTTTCGATTGTTGGGGCATCGATTTCATGGGTCCTTTTCCCAATTCTTTTGGGAATCTCTACATTCTGTTAGCCGTGGATTACGTGTCCAAGTGGGTGGAAGCCATTCCAACCCGAACCAATGACCACTCTGTTGTGGTCCGATTCCTTAAAGAGAATATCTTCTCCCGGTTTGGGATGCCTAAAGCCCTTATTAGTGATCAAGGCACACACTTTTGCAATCGCCCTATGGAAGCCTTAGTCAAGAAATATGGGGTAAACCACAAAGTGTCCACTGCCTACCACCCACAGACCAATGGCCAAGCTGAATTGGCCAACCGTGAAATCAAGCACATCTTAGAAAAAACGGTGAACCCGAATCACAAAGATTGGTCTCTACGACTCATCGATGCTTTGTGGGCTTACCGTACTGCCTACAAAACCGTGTTGGGCATGTCTCCCTACCGCTTGGTATATGGCAAGGCTTGCCACTTACCGGTGAAAATGGAGCACAAGGCTTTTTGGGCTATCAAACAATTGAATTATCGGATGCCCGAAGCCGGTGCCCACCGCAAGCTCCAATTGGATGAGCTTGAAGAAATCCGCCGGGATGCTTATGACAATGCCCACATTTACAAGTGTAAGGTTAAGGCCTTTTACGACAAGAACATTGTCCGGAAAACATTCACCCCGGGCCAAAAGGTCTTACTGTACAACTCGAGGTTGCATTTATTTTCGGGTAAATTGCGATCCCGGTGGGGAGGTCCCTACGTTGTGAAAACCGTCTCCACTCATGGAGCGGTTGAACTTGAGAACCCCAAGAATGGAACAACTTTTAAGGTGAATGGTCACCGGTTAAAGCCTTACATTGAAAAATTTGATCCTGAGGAATCCGTTGAGGAATTGAGAGACCCGGTCTATGACGGGTCCGATGTCAACCATGTGGACCCCAATCCTTTGGGTCCGTGAGCTTTATTTGAAGTCTAGGAGACTATAAATCCATGGAGTATGTGATACCTCCAGTGTTTGCCGTGCTCGAACGACATCCGACGGTCTGGTATAGCCACCTTGTCAAGTTACGTATGTAGTACCTTGAGGTTGGGTCTGACGGCAGGCGAGTGGACAATGAGAAATCTGTCTGAACCCTTTCGGCTTTAGTGTCAAGTTCCGTGGAGATTGCTTCAAAGCGGAATGAAGGGGTAAGGAATTTGCCCCCCCCCCCCCCCCCAAAGGGAGTGGTAGCCTATTAGATGATGGCGCTGCTTCTCAAGATATTGTTGAACCCACGCATACTGTCCTTCCAACAATAGGGAAACACAGCCTTCGACAAGGAAGAAAAGTAGTACTCGTGTCCTTCGCGTGAAGAAGTTGGTGGATTTATTGCTTACTTTCATTTATTGTCATTTTTGGACTAACCCGCTAATGAAATTTGTGTCCCATGAAGTCATGTTTGCTCTTAGTAGGTAGTTGGTGGTTCAGTCTTCGCAAGGTGTACACGCTACCACATCAGCCTTGGTAGTTTGGGTCTTAGTACGGGGTGAGTGCGGCATTCAAGAGCCCAAAGTCATGGGTGTAGCTATGTGCTACGGTTGTTAGTCCAACAAAACTCCGGCGATGATCCTATGTGACTAGCTATGGTCCACAAGTTGGAGCCGAAAGAGTACACCTTGGAAGCCCTCCCAATGACAAACGGTGCACGTGACGAGAAATCCTCAAACTTGGTCGAGGTATATGGTGGTTGACATTCCACCTCGCAGGTATGTTCGTCCCTCTTTTATGCTTAATGGTGCGTTGTCTTCTTGCATTGAGGACAATGCAATTTTCAAGTTGGGGGGAAGGTTTAGTCCAATTTTAGTGTTAATTGAGTCATTTTAGTCCCATTTTTTTTATTTTTGAAATTGTTGTTCCATTTCCCATGAAAGTAGAGTGGAAACTGATGAGCGCACTATATTGCATAATAACGTGGCTCAACATACTCATTTTGACAATTATGCGTAGGCAAATGTATTTATTTAGTTAATATTGCACGTGTAGTTATTTTTCTACCCTTTCAGGTTTGCGAGCGCTAAATGAATGCCCAAAAGGTTCTACCAGGACTTAAGGCCTCGGAACCATAGGTGATATTGACGAAGGACCAATTGAAGGCTCGGGAGGAGTGAAAGTGAGCCCGAATCAAAGAGACGAGGAAGAACCAAAGAAATTGAAGTTTGAAGCCTCTCTATCGATAGAGGTTTATCCCTATCGATAGAGCCCTAGCAAAGAACCAGGAAAAAGAGTTCCCTATCGATAGAGGATCACTCCTATCGATAGGAGGGTGAATCAAAGAAGATCAGAAGACTTCCCTATCGATATAGGATCACTCCTATCGATAGGAGGGTGAATCAAAGAAGATTAGAAGACTTCCCTATCGATAGAGGTATCTTCCTATCGATAGGAGGCTGCATCAGTTACAAACCAGAGGACTTCTCTATCGATAGAGAGATCCTCCTATCGATAGAGAACCTGTTACGTCTGATTTTGTGGGGCCGACTTTTGCTCGTTTTTTGGGCCAAATCACTGAATAAGAAGCTTCTTATATTTTCATTGTAGAGGGTAGAATAGTCTTTTCACCTAGGATTTTGTAGGATATTTTATTTTAGGTTGTTTCTTTGGCAAAGAGAGACACACATAACCATATTGTATACACTTTAGCGTATATCAGATTTTTAGAAAAGTTGAGAGCTGTTCTTCATACTTTTATTGCTTTAATCTACTGTTCTTCATTTGTTCTTCAATATTTCTTCAAGTTTTGATAAGTTCTTAATCTCTTAAGTGTTCTTCCCCTTTGAATCTTTGAATTCTCTTGGAAGCACTTAAGTGTTAGCAAGTTTTCTTTACATTTCTTCCTTAAGTATTGTTCTTCTTACTTTAGAATCTGATCCCATTTTAGTTTTGCTTAGTTCTTTCTTATTGTCTTTAGATAAGCTTGTTTCATTATGTTTTCTTTGATTTCCATATTGTTCATGTCAAAGTATGAGTAGTTAATTTAGTGTGGGTTAAGTCTAAATGTGAAGTTCAATTCAAAACCATGTTGGTCTCTATCTTCTCCAAACTTTAATGCCATTGATGGATCTTTCTAAGCTTTTTCTTTTGAAATAAAAATGAAGAGTTAAGTCCTTGCTTAGATATAGCCATCCTTAGAGTTGGTATATCTAATACTTGGATCGATGTCCTTCATCTTTTAATCCTATTTCTTTAAAACTTGAAAGATCCGTCAAAACCATTTTAAGAATTTAAATCCTGATTTTCATCGAAAAATTTTCCGATCTAAAACCCGGTACCGGGAGTTAGATTGAGTTATAAGGAGAAGAGATAGACCAACGAAAGATTTGAATGAACCAAACTTTAGGACTTAACCCCACTCCTTAATCTAGTGTTAATTCTCCTTTTAGTTGATATAATTGCTTAACCGCACCAAACAAAACTTTGAGGTTGACGTCCAAAACGTCGAAAACACCAATTTGCGTATTCTCTGATATCAACGTTCTTTTCCCTGTGGATCGATACTCCGGACTATCCCTATACTCATTTTTTTTATATTTTGAGGAAAGTCCAGTTTTATGAAATTAAACCACTGACTTCGAGGCCGGCACCCTAACGACACGCACTTTGCCGGTCCGGTCATGTTTTTGGCGCCGTTGCCGGGGAGATTGAATTGTTGATTTAGATAATCGCAGATTTTGTAAAGTGCAAGTCTCTTTGGCGGAAACCTTTAACCTACCCAAATTGGTAAACCTAAGGTGTAACGCAAGCCTAAGGGACGTGTAATTTGCAGATTTTTTTTATTTTCTTTTCTTTTAACGCACACTTGATTGTTAGGAGACTGTCTTTGGTGTATGAGTGTTTACACTCGTGACGCGACACATCGGCTAATCCGCCAAGACAATCCTCCTTTCAATCGAATGGCCGAACACCATGAAGCTAATGATGCACCCATGGGACGCACCATGCGGGATTACTTGCATCCCACTCACACCACCACCACCTCGTGCATACGCTTTCCAACCGATACTCCCGAAGGTCAACAATTCCATGTCAAGCCTAACATGCTTGGCATGTTACCAACCTTCTATGGGATGGAATAGGAGAACTGCTATGTCCATATCAAAGAGTTCGAGGAGGTGGTGAACACTTTCACCAACGTGACCGCCCACCTGGAGTCGGCACGTCTGAAGCTCTTTCCCTTTTCTCTCAAGGAGAAGGCCAAGCGATGGTTTCTCTCCTTGAGAGCTCATTCGGTGACAAGTTGTGTGGAGATGCAGGTGGAGTTCCACAAAAAGTGGTTCCCACTCCACCGTACCACCACCTTAAATAAGAAGATTCAGAACTTCGAGGAAATACCCAACGAATCTTTTTGTTCATGTTGGGAGAGATACAAGGAGCGTCTCCTCGCTGTCCCTCATCACGGGTATGAGGATTGGCAGATTGTGGCATTCTTCTACGAAGCCATCTCAGTTCGCAATCGCCAATTTATCAACCTCATGACAAGTGGGGAATTTCTGAACCAAGGAGCCTCCGCGGCTTTAGCTTATCTAGATGAGCTAGCGGAGAATAACCAATCATGGGATTATTCGGATCCCAATGACTGCTCCTATAAACCCCCCACTAGTCACGGAACCATGGGCAAACATGTGCCTAGGGACGAGGACGACATCAGCAAACGCCTCGACCACCTCTCTAGGAAACTAGAGAAATTGGAGATAAATAGGGTGAACGAGGTTTCTTCTGTTTCAAAGCCCGGGAAGGCTTGTGCTATCTGTGACACCATGGACCACACGACCAATATATGTCCAACCATACCTGCTTTCAAAGAGGTACTCCATGGTCCGGACCATGCTGAGGTCCACACCCTTCACCAAGGCCAAAAGCCTACCAATGTGCCCTTCAACAATAACAACTACCATCCGGGATTGAGAAATCATCCCAACTTTAATTGGAGGAACAATGAGGCGGGTGCACAACCCCAAGGACCAAAGAAATTGAAAGATCCGTCAAAACCATTTTAAGAATTTAAATCCTGATTTTCATCGAAGAATTTTCCGATCTAAAACCCGGTACCGGGAGTTAGATTGAGTTATAAGGAGAAGAGATAGACCAACGAAAGATTTGAATGAACCAAACTTTAGGACTTAACCCCACTCCTTAATCTAGTGTTAATTCTCCTTTTAGTTGATATAATTGCTTAACCGTACCAAACAAAACTTTGAGGTTGACGTCCGAAACGTCGAAAACACCAATTTGCGTATTCTCTGATATCAACGTTCTTTTCCCTGTGGATCGATACTCCGGACTATCCCTATACTCATTTTTTTTATATTTTGAGGAAAGTCCAGTTTTATGAAATTAAACCACTGACTTCGAGGCCGGCACCCTAACGACACGCACTTTGCCGGTCCGGTCAGAAACCTATGCTTGATAATTTGGATATGTACAAGAGGCATGCATGCGATGTATTTGTCATTGAGCAACAAAGTCAATTCACACACATAAACATGAACTATTTGGAACACTTTGAGCTAAGTGTGTAATTGGGTGATTTGATCATATAGAGTGGAGATTTAATTTGAAAAGCATCCCGCACTCAATCTTCATATGAAATCCATGCCATGCTCATTTCATGCTTAACATCTTGCATGCATCAATTTGGAATCCATTATGTACGGAGAAAAGGAAATTAGGCTATCTTTGCATGAGTAAACCACACAAGTGTCCCATAATCCAAATGTTGAACCTAGTCCGAGTCATCCAATTTTCATGAAACAATTAGGAAACCGGATGTTAGGAGGTGTTTTGAGAGAGTTTGAATGGGTGATGGAAAGAAGAGGGGTCAAAAAAAAGATGAAGAATTTGGGGCATAAGCAAAGTTCAGACAGAACCAACCTCTATCGATAGAGGAAGGTTCCTATCAATAGAGGATCAGTGCAAATTTCAGATAGATTCAACCTCTATCGATAGAGGAATGTTCCTATCGATAGAGCACATTTTTCAGTATTCTCTATCGATAGAGGATGATTCCTATCGATAGAGACAAGGCCAAAAAAAACAGACAGAAGGTTTCTCTATCGATAGGAGTAAGGAAAATTTTTAAACAGAAGACTTCTCTATCGATAGAGACCACTTCTCTATCGATAGAGAACCCAGAATTCGGCAAAATCCTTTAAAAACGCCCGAATCCTTTCATTTCCTTCATCCAAATCTCACACCTCCTCACCAAGAATCGCGATTTTCTCCCCCTTTTGCTCCGAAACGCCCCCAAATCTCGCACCTTTCCCGAATCATCCCGAAATCCTACCCTATTTATACCCAAAACCCCTCACCCACCTTCCTCCATCCGAAATTTCGTGCCCTAACCCTCTGCATCCGAAATTTCAACCTCAAACTCCGAAATCAAGCACCAATGGCTCGTTCAAAGATCCCCAATGTGAGCGAAGAGGACGAATTTCAACAAGAAGGGAGTGAGGAAACCCGAAGGAGGGAAGAAATCCAACGGGGAAAGCGAAAAGCC
The DNA here is from genome assembly GCA_019985065.2 of Arctostaphylos glauca. Lineage (NCBI taxonomy): Eukaryota > Viridiplantae > Streptophyta > Magnoliopsida > Ericales > Ericaceae > Arctostaphylos > Arctostaphylos glauca. The sequence goes on along the minus strand of JAHSPW020000001.1, from coordinate 26,719,789 downwards.
GCCGAAAGTTCGGGCAAAAAGAAGAAATCAAAGGAGGATCCTAAAGCATCGGCCAAAAGAGAGTGGGAAAACTCAATGGCAACCCGCAAGGCCACGTGCGAGAGAATGGTTCATCGGGAAGATATTGGGGAAGAAGAGGCGGTTCTCACCATTGATAGACGGGGGTTGAGGAAGTGGTTCGAACCGGTCAAGGGGTATATTCAACCCATTGTGAAGACATTCTTCACAAATATGAGACTCCCGGAGGGGGAAATCACCCAAATCACGTCTACCGTGCGGGGTAAGCGAATTCTAATCACACCTATGGTCATTACGTTTTATTTGGGATGTCCTGCTTTCGATGAGAGTATTTGCACATTCCCAAGAGAGGAAGAGGTGTATGACCCCCGCTTCTATGCGGATGAAATGTTCTCCGACCCGAACGAGTTCCGTAGCCAATTCCCCGTTGGGAGGCTAAAGGAGGAGTATAGGCTCCTAAACAAGATCTTGCACTACAACCTCTACCCCCGAGGGGTGGAGAACATTCTTGGAGCAAAGGAGGTCCAATTGGTCTACTCCTTCTTGCACGATGACGTGATAGATATCGGGAGATACATTTTCAGGCAGTTGGTGGAATTCAGGACCAACACAATGCGTAGGGCAAATTTCCCATACCCGGCAATGATCACACAACTGTGCCTCAACATGGGAGTAGAGGAGAGATCAAATGATGCATGGACGGAGGGTTTGGGACCCATTTCTGGGGTCACTACAAGTAAGAGCAAAGCCCACTCTAAAGACCCAGCGGCTGTGAGACCTCCACCCGCAGTCAGAACCCACGTTCCAGCGGCTTCTCGGGTCAGTGCAAGAACTTCTGGCCCCTCTGTGGAAAGGCCTGACGAAGACTCCTTTAAGAAAAAAATGTGGAAAATGATGAAGAAGATCTTCTGTCGCCAGTCTGAGATCATGAAGACACAAAAAAAGATACTGAGAAGACAGAGGTTCACCATGGATTATGTGGCTGCACAGACAGGGCGCCCATACATTTCTGAAAAAGAGGAGAGTGAGACAGAAGAGGAGGTGAGCAATGACAGTGAGGAAGGCTCGGGAGAAGAGGACATTGGTGAAAAATTGATGGAGGACCAATTCAAGGCTCGGGAGGAGTAAAAGTGAGTCCGGATCAAAGAGACAAGGAAGAACTAAAAATTCCAGTTAGAAACCCTCTCTATCGATAGAGGTTTATCCCTATCGATAGAGCCCTAGCAAAGAACTAGGAAAAAGAGCCCTCTATCAATAGAGGATCACTCCTATCGATAGAAGGTTGAATCAAAGAAGACCAGAAGACTTCCCTATCGATAGAGGATCACTCCTATCGATAGAAGGCTAAATCAAAGAAGACCAGAAGACTTCCCTATCGATAGAGGATCACTCCTATCGATAGAAGGCTGAATCAAAGAAGACCAGAAGACTTCTTTATCGATAGAGAGATCCTCCTATCGATAGAAGGCTTGATAAACCAATACCAGAGGACTTCTCTATCGATAGAGAGATCCTCCTATCGATAGAGACCCAGTTACGTCTGATTCTGTGGGGCCGACTTTTACTCGAATTCTGGGCCAAATCAGGGAATAAGAAGCTTCTCATTTTGCCATTGTGGAGGGTAGAATGGTATTTTCACCTAGGTTTTATAGGATATTTTTATTTTAGGTTGTATTCTTTGGCAAAAGGTCTCTAAATAACACACACAACATATATAGAATTCTATCAGATTAAAGAGCTCCTAGCCTCCCTTTTTGCCTTAGACTTTTGTTCTTCATGTTTTTACCTTCAAGCTTGAGTATGAGTATTGATTTTTAGTGGTTTTCTCTTGTGAATCCATTCACTCTCTTGGTATACTTCAAGTATTGGTAAGAATCACTTTTATAATTCCATTAGCATTGTTTTTCTCACCTTAAAATCTGATTGTTCTTAGAGTTTTCTAGTAGTTTTGATTTAATCCTTCTTATTGTTCTTAGATAAGTTTGTTTTATCTTGTTTTCTCATACTTCTATCATTGTCATGTTAAATATGAGTAGCTAAATTAGTGTGGGTTAAGTCTAAATGTGAGGTTTATTTTAAAACCATGTTGGTCTAAATCTTCTCCATATGTATTAATGCCATTGATGGATCTTTCTAAGTTTTTCACATTGAAACAAAAATGAAGTGTTAATTTCTTGCTTAGTTATAGCCATCCCTAGAGTTGGTATATCTAATACTTGAATCGATGTCCTTCATCTTTTAATCCTATTTTCTTGAACTCGAAAGAATCCATCAAACCATTTTGTGAATTAAAATCCTGATTTTCATCGAAGTATTTTCCGATCTAAAACCCGATACCGGGGGATAGATTGAGTTATAAGGAGAAGAGATAGACCGACGGAAGAAATGAATAGACCAAACTTTAGGACTTAACCCCACTCTTTAATCTAGTTTTTCCCCTCTTTTAGTAGTATAATTGTTAACCAAATCACCAAACAAATTTGAGGTTGACGTCCGAAACGTCGAAAACACCAATTTGCGAATTCTTTAAATCCAACGTTCTTTTCCCTGTGGATCGATACTCCGGACTATCCATTATACTCATTTTACAAATTTTGAGGAAAAGTCCTGTTTTATGAAATTAAACCACTGACCCGAGGCCGGCACCCTAACGACACACACTTTGCCGGTTCGGTCAATAACGCCTGCCTCTACTACCACCAAAACATTCAGATTTGTCAACTGAAGATTATCTCTGAATTGAACTCGACGGGTGGGACAACATCGACGATGACGATATCGAGGGGGACAAGGTTATAGTGAGAAATGAAACTGATCAGTACGAGATCGACGAACTAATCCATCTATTCCCTACGAACGACTAGCAACTCAATCTTTTTTATAGAAATAGCACTCGATCAAAGGGGAGCATAAGCAAGTTCAGTGGTTGAAACCTCCGTAATCGATGGGCATCTGTATTCAAAGACCAGTCAGTTGGCTACCATCGTTATTTGAAAATCGTACGAATGACATTTGGTTTCCTGATCTCTGACTCTTCAAATGTCAGTGCGAAGATCATCAGTTCGGCTACCATATTTATTTGAAGATCAGTCGTTCAAAGATCAGCTGTTCGAACATCGTCAGTTGTCCAAAGATCGTCAATTTGGCATTCGTCTGGAGATCGTCCATATTGATTTCGATAGGGTAGTCATTTCTTTTATGCATGCGAACATATGGTTGTGAGTATTTTTTATCTGCGTGCAAACAGGCATTTTCACTATCATTTGAAGTTAAGATCCTTAATCATTTTAAGTTACCATACCCTAACTAATCTCGACTTGGTAGGACATTATAGCTCAAGGAAGTTAATTTCAACAATTGGGCAGTTCTTGGTACATCTGGAAAGAGGGAGTCTCCTTTAGAGATAAAAAAAAAAGAAGTTAGTATCCTTTACATACGGTAACACTGTAATCATTCGATTTGCAATGTTCTTGTTTGCCCTAATTTTTTAGATGGTCCTGATTGGCTTTGTCCTATAACTTTGTAACTCCTGTGGTGGTCACATTGTGGTACAAGTGAGCTTTGACATGAAAATGTGTCTCCCACAAGATTTGGAATCCAATCTCATATGTATCCAACCAATCCAACAATATGCCTTACAAATAGTTTGAGTGGAGATATAGTGACATTTCTCATAGTTGTTTTTGTGTTGGAACAGACCCTGATGCAGTGGATTTGAGTTTCCTCTGCAAGCATGAAACCAACAGAGGAAATGGATGAGTGAGTATTGCTTACTTTCTTAGATGCTTTCCAATCAAATTTCTGGTGAAGCTTTTCTTATGGTAAAAGAGAACAACTTTTGAACACATCTTTTAGTTTCTCCATTTAGTAAAGGCAAATAAGAAGTTGCATGTTGTTTTATTTACTTGTATGAAATACTTGATATAAAGGCTTTGGATGGCTGGTAATTAAGTCAAAGTTATAATAGGAAGCAGGTATCTCTTTTTTTGTAGTCATATAGATTCATTTTTAAAATTTATCTTATTTGTTTAGTATTGGTTGGATACTATTGTTGTATTTGTGAATTTTCGTTTTTTAGTTATTTGGATACCTTGAATGTATATGCAAATGGTAAGGGAACTTGATGAAATACTACGGCAGCAGATTGCTCAGCCAGCCAATAGTTTTAAAACTGAGAATGGTGTAATTAGCTAATGTTCATGACACATGGAATGGGTATTTGGAGGCTCCTAGAAGGTTTTCTGCTACTTGCTAATGCATTGGCTATATTAAATGAGGACCGGTTTTTTGTGCCAAGAAGCTGGAGCTTCCAAGAATTCTCAAGAATCAGAAAAACTCGCTGAAGGAGCGGTTCCCAAAACATGCCACGTGGAGGAGTAAAAATGACAAGTTCATAGCTTATTTATTTTGCTACATTATTAGTTACCTACATATCTAGTAATACTTCACTCACAGTTCCGTAGTTGCACCGAAAAAACCAGCACCTTCTTTGCAGAGGTTTTCATTTTGATGCAAGCAAGTCCAATTTCGTACCTCTAATAGAAAGCTACTTGAGGCAAATGACCTAGGTGGTTCAATTTTTGTCTTCTTTTTTTTGATTGAATATGTATATACTTATGTTTTTTACCATTTAAAATAGGCATGGACAAAACAATTAGCTGGGCTTTAAGCCATTATTTCATGCAACAATGTGCTGAAGTGTCAGCTAAAGAGTCAAACTCTCAATTTTGTGTGAAAGGTTGCTACATAGTTTTCGATTGCTTTTTTGTGTTGTTCAAGCAAACTAAATACTATATCTTGTGTGCCTGTTTGTGCTTTGATGTTAACATTTCTTTTAATCTTGACTTTTGCAGTATTACGTATGGGTTGAATATTTTAAAAGGAGATCAAAATGAAACAGAGAATTTGAAAAAAAACCTCAAGGTAAATGTGCGCCCCCCCTTCTTTCCTTGGTCTTTCTTGTAAGACTGATCTGTGTGATTTGCTTGAGGTTGAGAAATCAACAATTAGAGTAGCTCACAAAATTTAGGAGATGTTGAGATTGCTTTTCAATAATCAGGTATTACACAATTTGTTGTTTCCTACCTTTTCGACTGCTTGCTAAATCCTTATAAACAAGTAAAAATATGAGTCGATTTTGTTATGGGAAAAGTATCCTTGCTTCGAAGAATATAAACTTCATAGCTTGTAAGTGCTTGGGCAAGATTGTAGTCCATTCAAAAAAGTTTTGTAGCAAATCCTTCAAATCATTTTTATGTTGGCTTTTTTTCGCATGATGAATATTGTTTAGATTTTTGAGTTTCAAAGAATGTTGAAATCTAGAAGTTGATTCGAAGTTGATGCCTTGTTACCCTTGATATTTGTATACGCACATGGACATACAAAAGGATATACTATGTTTTTCACAAAATGCTCATATCTAGTTGGTTAATTGCTATGTGCGCAGCTCTATCCCCTCCGAGGCACAGTTTTTATTTGTAGGAGTTGTGACAGGATCTGATCGACCTTCTGACTCTGGGAATTCAGATGCAAGTGGTCACTCATCGGGCAAGCGTGCTAGAAAGGGTCGCTTGGCAGCAGTGTGATAGGCCTCAACTAGCCATCGGAGCTCATATAGGTTAATGATAACTTAAGTATACAGCTCTCAAACTTAAAAAATCTTATTTGCTACCTTTTTATAGGGGTTATATGTCATGTTTGGTAATCTTTTTGATTCTAGGCTTTGTGTATAGTCCTTCGGTTTGGTTTATTGAATTATGTAATGAAGTTTGGATTTCCATAACTCAGTTTCATTTTCTTTTAATGAAAATGCATGTTTACGAAATGAAGTTTAGATTATGAATACATTGACGGTTCCTTTTAATAAGAGCAGGTTAAGTATTTTTCAAATTGTAGTGTAATAATTGGACCAATGTAGACTATAGCAACGCTTCCACACGTCCCTAGAAATGTTTGGTTTTTTTTTTTTTACTCCAATAGCGGTTGTAAGCGTCTTTAAATAAAGTGTCATTAGAAGAAGCGCTTGTACCAGCACTTGCAAAAAGAGCCACTATAACTCTATTGCGACGGTCATCTCGCGACGTTTGGCTAGGCATTTTTCTAACCGTTGGTATAGCCTTTTTGGATCAATAACAACACTTTTAGAATCTTTTGTGACGGTTTAGACCGTTGTTAAATCTAAGATTTCTTGTAGTGATGATAGTGGCCACGTTTATTGAAAAGGTCCATAGATAATTTGTTTGGGGGCGCACTAACCTAAAGGGAAAGGTACATTTGCTGAAGTGGGACAGTATGGCAAAAAGCAAGGTTTATGGAGGCCTTGGAGTGAGGAGAATTATCATACAAAAACTTGGCTCTCAGAGCTAAGTGGTGGTGGAGATTGAAAGCTAAGAATGATTCATTGTGGGTCAAAGTTATTAATAGTACATGTGATATGCCTCAAATTTCAAGGGGCCGATTGGATAAAAAATTATTTTTAAAGGAATAATTATTGAGTGAGAATAAGATAAGAGGAGGTATTATTTTTAGAGAATTAGCCCACATTGATGTGATGTTTATAGAGGGGAATAAAAAAGTAGATAGTTTAGATGAAGTATTAAAAAATAAGGATAAAATAGTACTTGATTTGGATGAAGGATAAAATAGGGAGATAAGGTTATTTTGTAGTTCTAATAAGGAAGAGGGGGTATTTTGGATAACACCCGGAGATAACTTTTGGGCCGGGGAAGGGTGCCCAAAAATAATCCCTATCCCGTTGCATTGGTATGCTCCCAAATCATATTAAACATTACGTCATTCTTTTTATGCCCTCTAAAAATTATACCCATTCCTTATCCCCACATATATTTGCAGTATTGGGAAAGTTGATCCATGCTTTAAAGAGGTTCTAGCTAAATGCTTCACAATTAGGCCCCGATTGGATGAGGGGAAAGCCCCCCTCCAAAAATTATCACCCCTTATTAGGGGTGGGTCCCACCATTTGCCATGGTTTGGAAACAAAAAATGTCCCCCTCCAAAAATTATCCCCCCCTCTTCTCCCCTATTACCCCCTCTTCTCCCCTATTACCCCCTCTTATATTTCACCCCCTCCCAAAATTATATTTTTCTCTTTTTTTTTGTTAACTAAATTTTTCTCTTTATATCTTTTTTATTGTTAACTAAATTTACGCGAGCTAAATTATATATTTTTTCTTTTTAACTAAATTTTTTATTGTTGATTTATATTTTGTTGTTATTTTTTTCTTTTTTTTGTTAATTGGTAAAACAAAGTTAAAAAACCCTTAAATTATTCAAAAATAGTCATTTGAGAGGCTGATTGGATAAGGGATTATAGGTCCCATTTGGGCTATAGTTTTTATTTATTTGTTATTTTTGTCTTTATTTATTTATTTATTTTTTGCTATAGTTTATTAGTCCCCATTTGGATTATAGGCCCTATTTGGATTATTTTTTGCTATAGTTTATTAGTCCGTCTTGATGAAAGGAATCTAATGAGTATAAAGGGTCCATTTGGGCTGTGGTTATTATTGGATTATTCACTGTTTAGTTTTTTGTCCTTATTTGAATTTTTTTTTTAATTTTTTATTTTTCATCAATTTTTTTATGATTATTGGTTCGTCTCGACAAGAGCTTTCAGAAAAGTTCTTAATCATCGGCTACATTTGAAAAAAGTTCAGAAAAGACAAAAAATAAGCAAAAAAAAGTGCTTATTTTCGTCTTTAGTGACTTTTTTTTAACTTTTGGACATAATTTTATACTTTTTAGATTCCTTTCGTCGATACGAACCAATAATCCACGAAAAAATGACATAAAAATAACAAATAAAAAATTTTTTTGAATAAAGACAAAAAATAAGTCAAATGAAAACAAGAAGCCAAATGGAGCAAAAATTATGTTCAAAAGTTAAAAAAGTCACTAAAGACGACGAATAAGTACAAAAAATTCTATTTTTTGATTTATTTTTGTCTTTTCTGAAGTTTTTTCAAATTTAGCCGATAATTGATAACTTTTCTGAAAGCTCATGTCGAGATGAATCAACAAATCAACAAAAATTGATGAGAAACAAAAAATTACAAAAAAATTTCAAATAAGGACGAAAAAAGGGGGATAAGTTATTGAGGGGATAAGATAAGAGGGGTATTATTTTTAAAGGGTTGGCCCACATTGATGTGATATTTATAGAGGGGGTAATAAAAAGTAGATAGTTTGGATGAAGTATTAAAAAAAGGGGATAAAATAGTACTTAATTTGAATGGAGCATAAAATAGGGGATAAGGTTATTTTGTATTTGTAATGAGGAATAAGGGGTATTATCCAAGAATAATACCTCATCCCCTCTTTTTCCCTCCCCTCCAGGATAATTTTTGGGCACCTCCCACCCTACCCAAAAATTATCCCCCTTTATCCCTCTCCGGGAGATTATTTTTGGAGGGGTGAAAAATTATCCCCCTGCATTTTTTGCTCCCAAATCATGCTAAACATGTCACGTCGATCCTTTTACCCCCTCCAAAAATTATCCCCCTTCTTTTTTTTTCCATCCAAACGAGCAATAGTTTTTTTCCTTATCCCCCCCTCTTATCCTCCTTTATCCCCTATTTAAACCCCCATCCAAACCATCTATTTTTTTATCCTCCCTCTATAAACATCACATCAAAGTGGGCCCTCCCTCTAAAACTAATACCCCCTCTTATCTTATACCCCCTCCAAAAATTATCCCCCTGAAAATATACCCTCATCCAATCGGGCTAAGGTCAAGGGAGGAGACAATACCAGTTTTGGCATGAATAGTGGTAGAGAAATTAACCCTAAAATAGGAATTCCCAAGACTGTTTACCTTGTGATTACAACAACAATATAGTACAACTAATATAAGAAAGACTCAAGCGTCTCATGGAGGATATGCCAGACTTATTATATTCATGGGAGCGGGAACAATTAAGGGAAAATTGAGTCCGAGAATGCAATTTGTGCTGAATAACAATAGAGGTAAACTAATTTGATCTTGGGATACCGGCCAGCAACACTTACACAACAAAATCTGCCCACCATAAATGGGAAGACCTACCCCATAACCCAGACAATCAATTGAAAGCAATTTTGAAAGGACTAGCTAGCTAGCGTACCTCCTAAAGTAGAAATATTTATATATATGGCTAGTGGTTCAAAATGGCATACGAGCATCTCCAGCCCTATTATTTATTTTACATAGTCTATAACTTGAAAAAAATAGATCTATACCTAAGGTATGATTTCAAACATCCATGGAAAATTCTTTAGTCTCCGAAAAATATCTTCAAAAGTGTTCCTGAATTCTAATTCGATTAATTAGATCCAGTTGAATGTGGAGGGCTCATAAACCAAAAGTAAATCTGATACATTAATTTTAAATTTAGAAATATTTTTGAATTTTTTTTTCGAAAATTGTAATGACCTTGTACGTTGATCGGATTTAACAATGAAGGGGTAGTTGATAGGATTTATAACGCTAATGCTAAAGCATATGAAATGTAACCTCATCACCTTGTACGTTGCATTAAATATGTAATGGAATTTTCTTTTTCTGAAAAACGACTTTTCATCCGTTTTACTTATGACGAGGTGGTTGGATCTTTCCTCTGGAATATACGTCTCCTTATTGATTTCTTTGCACGGCAAAAAAAAATTTATTTAAAAAATTCGATAAGGGTACATGAGAGAGGAAAATAGAAATACATGATAATTATAATAATAGGAACACAAATATTTTAAGCACATTTAAATACAGATGTGCCCAAATTAAATTGTTGGATGCACGTTAAACCTTCAATAATTTGTTGATTTCACGTTCATCCAACAGTTTTGAACACATCTATATTTGGAAGTATCTGAAACATCCGTGTTCCTTAACTTTTCTAATTGTAAATAAGCATCTTAATTATGTTTATAAGGCCAACCTTAACAAATCATCAACAACACAAAAGAAAAAAGAAAGCATTCAATAAAATATTGAATCTCCGTTATATATTGTTGAAATCCCAAGAAAAACATCAGGTTGAGGTGTTATCGTCGGTGATGAAAGAGTATGGTTAAGTTTGGATTAAAATAATTTTTTTTTAAAATATAGGTAGTATTTTTATGTTTTTGTATATTATGTTTTCAAATTATTTTAAATTTTTTACTTGCCTAGAAATTAAAAAAACAAAAATACAACTTTTTAGGACTTAGTAGTCATAAATATTAATTTATCAGTTTATGTCAAGAAGAATGATTAATTTAAAAAATTTAATTTGAATTTCATTAAAAAATTAGGAAAAATTATCAAAAGAATAGTAATATTAATACCAAAAAAAAATTAAGACAAAGGAGGGGCTAATCATGGAAGGATTCTGTCCCGTCAGCCCTTTAAAGCCTCCACAGTGGTTAGCTTTCAAAAGGAATTAATTAGGGTTCCGATTGGGAATTGTTATTCGTAAGGAAGCCGCAAAGAATCGTACGAGGATCATATGACTCAAGAAAAAACATCCCCACAATGTAATCCATGTGCGCTTCCTTGCGAATAGCAATTCTCGTACGTTCTGATTACTCTTTCCAATGCCATTGATGAAACCTACAATTGAGGTGATTTATTGCAAGTTTCTTTCAACTGAAGAGGAGAGCCATATATGATTTTTGTGTTTGTGTTTCAACCTATGAGTGGGAAAGAAAACAAATAAAAAGAAAGTGAAAGATATCTCTAATTTCTAGTATTCGGTTTGAAATCAAATAAAAGAGTGACTTTTTTTTTTCGAACACTGTGTTCTTGTTTTCATTCATCAATGGTATCAGAATTCCATGCAGATCCCAAATATTATCCATGAAAAAGAAAAACATAGAGTTGTTGTCTATGAAGTATAGATACTTCGAAACTGGTCACATACCCGTTTTAAATACTTACCCAATATACCCCGATATATATCGAATATGCTAAATAAGCATCCAACGTTAAAATTAAAATTATTTTAATTTCCGATATGTTTCAGATATGCGGTGAATATTTTTAAGGATACGGCAAGAGATGTCTTTGATTCTTTTGAAGGTGCCGGTATACTTGAAGTTACTAGTATTTTCCTTGATAAACTGGATATGGAAGCCGTGATATTCACTGATAAAAGCGAATGGAATGCAATTGAACGTTGAAGTTGATATGAGTAGAAATTAGTAGAATTATCACTTTTTTGGTTGCTTTATCTATTTTGAATGATTTTTGAAAATTGACTTGTACTAAATATTTGATATAATGTTATTAGCAATTCAACTATTCATCTATTTCTATTTTCTCCTTTTTATGCATAGTACATAACCAATAATTAAATAAAAAATGAATTTACAGTCGTATCCCTAAGGTGTCCATATTCTATTGTCGCATCACCGTATCGTATTCGTATCCGTATCGTATTCCGTATCCGTATCTAACTATTTGCACTACAATAAAAGGTAAAATTATTAGCGTTTGTTAAGCTCCGACAAAAGTTCAAAAAACACCACGAAATGCTTTACCGGCATTTTTTGCATTTTTACCAGCGTTTGTGGACAATGCCGCTAATACCACTGTCGGAAAAATTTATCGGCGTTTATAAATGCCGCTAAGACTTGCCGGCATACTCTTTTTTGGCATTTGTGAAACATTGACAAACATTTTCCGACGATCTCACTTTTTTGGTGCCGTGAAGTATTCTCTCTGTTTTAGAAAATACCGGCAATATATTTGTGGAATTTTAGAAAGGGTCGGTATTTTTCTTTTTTGGAAAAATGCAGGGAATGTATTTGTGAGATTTTTTAAAGTGTCAGTAAAAATGTATTTGTAAACGTTGGGAATGCATTTGCGGGATTTTTAAATGCATAGGTAAAAATTCATTAACCAACGACGAGAAAAGTATTCTTTTTAGCGACAATTTTTTTAAATTTTTTATATTTTCATTCTTAACCTGTGATGCTTATACCGAACTTACATGAAGTGATTCTTATACCGAACTCATATCAAAATAAGTTTAAAATATATAATCTACGCAAATACATCATTGTCTTAAAATAAATAATAAATATTGTGTCAACATTTACAATGTCTTCAAATAAAAAATATATTATCTTAAAGATTCTCACAATATTCAAATAAAAAAGTCCAAAAAACACTCTTCACAATATTCAAAATATATCAAGTATTTCTTTCAAAACAAATACACCATAGTCGAAAATACTAAACATGAAGTGGCTATCATAATCTTCAATATCGATAAACCTGAAATCAAACAATAATAAACATAAATCAATACAATACAATACCATATTTGTCTAGAAATTCAACAAGTCAACAATTACCTTTAGCACAAATAGAATCAATTTGAACCATTTTGCAATCTTCTTTTCTTCTTCTTCTTTTGGATGGATTGACAAAATTAAAAGGCACAATACATGATTATTCCCACAACAAATTATTTTAGACAGGAAGATGGCGTACACAAAAACCATGTAGAAAAATAAGATAGACTTCTTGTGTCTCAAAGGTCGGAAATTGTGTGATATGTAATTCACAAACGAGATGGAAACCAAATAAATGTTATGGAACTCAAAATACTAGAACAGACTCTTACAAATAAGTCAAAAAATTTATGACCCCTTGTAAGTATCTTGGATCGATCGAGCCTAGGCAAATTTATCTAACTTTTATCCATGTCTATTTCCTAAGTAGAACAAACTCAAACATAAATAACTAATAAATTTAAGTACTGATCCCAATCAAGTTCAATGGAGAGACAACAAATTCCTAAGTAATTAGTGTAACCTTCTGCATTCTGCTGTTTTCAGGTTAATGAGATCGAAGAGGATACTACATACTCTCAGACCCAAGAAAATGTGTATGGAAAGCAAGACAGAAGAATGACAACATGCACTATTTAAAGGCAATTAATACTGTTTCCTGTTGCTAATACAACCTTCTATATATTTTTTTTGAAAGGCGAAAAAGAGAATCTTATTAATCAAGAGAATATACAAAGAGCATACATTGATTAATAAAAAGGAAAACCAAAAACTGCCGGCTTCACCACGAAACGATAGGATCCCAACTGGGTTGGCACCTAATCGAACGAAAATCATTTGCCAAATGGGAAACCCGAAAGGCAGTTTGAATGGTTGGAAGGATCCAAACCAAACTTACCCAACTCAACTAGCACTAATAATACAACCTTCTATATTTACAACTATTCATAACATCTTGACAATTTGTATCAACTATGGATGATCACACAAGTGCGTCATACTTGTGTATGGATGACAACTACATGTCACTACCCAACCTTGGCCAGGTGATACATTATATGTTATACAATCAATGATTAATCTTCTGGTTGGAAATACCTTTCAACTAAGTAATTATCACGTTGGATCATAAATACTATAAATGATGGATTGGTGGGAGATCCTTGATACTTTTAAAGGCCTTTTATTTTTGTTGCCTAATTCAATTTCTCAAATTGCCAATCACTTTTTTTAAACTCTATTTAGATATCTGTAATCGACGCAGTAAATTAGTGCTTTAAATACACCGTGAGATCAATGACTCAAAAGAAATGTAGCTCTTCTTTTTCAGAAAAACAAAAAATCAAAAATTATTTTTGTTCCTATATTCGATAATCCTTCTACTTTGGACAAAATAAGTGACAAATTGAACACTAGCCTTGCTGGTAGAATAGAGACTGGCTTGCTAGTGAGTAGACATCATGCACTCGCGAGATACATCGGTCCGACTCTATAGTCAACGAGGTACATTACTTTGCGACATCATGCACTCGCGACTGCATTGTAAAAGTTGCAGCAAGCCACCCAATATATTGTCAGCCTAAAGCATAAGAAATGTAAAGACCCGGAAATTTTTTGCATTTTAATTATTATTCTGGAATATGTAATGGGATATGTGTTGGATTTATTCAATGTAAATTGAGACTTTTAGCAGCAAGGCTTGAACCCTATCACGCCCCCATTTTCAAATATAATACATAATCGCATTTACCATTTTTGAATCTCACAATTACTCCAACATAAGCCCAAATCATACTTTTCATAATTTACTTGTAATAATGAGTTGCAAAATGTTACACAAAAAAGGGGCTCACCCGACCCAAGTAACCTAACTAGGAAGTTTAAGAGAATAAAGTTTTTAATACAACATTTGAATAACGGAGGAGTTAATTTACATCTTTCAAAAATTAAATCCTAAAGATGCTATATAACTCCTATGATGAAATTTCTTCAAAAACATGCATCACCATGCACTCATGTCAATCCAAATTATGCTTCCGGAGTGGTACCTGAAAAATAAAGGGATGAGCTACAACCCTAGTAGGAAAATCTATGTCAAGATTATGTGCATATGAGATGGGAAGATATGCACTGTGAACATTGCATGATGATACAAGGCATTGATATATCAATTTCACAAGAACAAGAACAAGAAACCCATATAAAAAACTCCCAACATCAAATACAATTCATTATACAACCACTTCTACGACCATACCACATTACTAGCTCATTACCCAATGGTGGTTAGCCAAATTATGTTATGTCCTAGCATTTCTGCTCACGGAGGCTAGCCAAGTAGATACATAACATTTCTTAGCACATCTCCCAAAAGAAGCTAGACCCATAATTCTCTAACACTTCTCCCAATGGAGACTAGCGTTATACTAGCATTGATTAATCACAATCATATGCCAATGTTACTCTCATCGATGCTACACGCACATCGTGTCTATTAAATTCCAATCAATCTACATTATAAGCAAATGAACGAATAATCGCTATGAAAGTAAAATTACTCATGCTCTCTACCCCAATCCTTACGAACACGTACACACACTAAATTTAAGTGTAACCATTATAATTGAATAAGAAAAAGAGTGTCCAATGTAATATATAAGATAACCAAATTGTTAGAAAAGTATTTCACACTTTTTGTTCAGACGCCAGGCTACCTTGTCCGGACATCAAAGTTGTTTGTCCGAATGTCCCATTTCCAAGCCCTCTGCCGAATTTCTTGGGTCAGCCATCTGGATGCCAAAGTTTCCCGTCCGGGTGCCACTCCAGAACAACTCATTGCCTAAATTTTCAAGCCAGTCATCTAGACATCTATGGTTCCCGTCCAGACGCCGTATCGCGATCTGTAGATTTTCAACTCACTAAATCACACAAAAACCTTAATATAATACACGAAGTGTGAACCAAAACATGTCATATACACATAATACAATATAAAAATCCATACCTCAAGCTGTAGAAGATGGATTAGAGCTTCAATAGAGGAAGGACGCTTCAAGAATACTCTCCCCAAGCTTCAAATCATGATCAAGTCTTGGATTCCCGTCATGCACGTTGTAATCTAGCAAGGTTTTGAAGGAGAACACAAATGGTGGGTAAAATCTAGAAATGGCTTAAAGAGAAGGAAGAGCTAAACTTAGAGAGAGAGTGGATAAGGGAGGACCAAAGTAAAGACAATGCTAGCCTCTACTGAGAGAGGTGTTAGGGACTATTGGGCTAGCTTTGTTCGATAAATGTGCTAGGAGATGCTATGAATTGACATGAGTAGTCTTTGACGGGAGAAATACTAGGACATGACATAATTTCACTATCCACCTTTGGGTCATGAGCTAGTGATGTGATATGACTCTAGGAGTATTTGTGTTGATAAATTTATGGAATTGCGAATGGCTTAACGGTTGATGATCATGAAATGATATTTTGAACTAGGTAAGTATGTGTTTCTTATTCGTTATTGTGGTATATTCATATATCCATGCCTTGTGCTATCTTCTGATGTTCATGATGCATATCATTCAACTTCATATGCAAATACTATTGGCATAGATTTTTCCTACTTTTCTTACTGGGCTTGGCGGCTCAACCCTTCATTTTTTAGATACTGCATAAGATTAATAGCATGGAGTGTGTGACATGCATAGATTATCGTCTTTTGGAAGCTAACCAAAGAAGTTATTTAACATATTTGTAAACTTATTAATGGAAGACGCAATGTAACTTCTATTTCTTACTTGTTTGATTTGAAAGGATTGATGTGTATTTTAAAACTCTTTTGAAATTATGGTTGACGTATATTAGGCTAGTATTGCCCTTTTTATTTGTAACCCAATGGAAATCAAATTCCATTTTGGCATTTCAACATTTCGTGAATGAAATATTTGGGGTTTAATATTAGTGAGATTTTGTGAGGTTTTGGAAATGTTATAATATAATTTTTTGTATTAAAAATCGAGGGCGTGACATTGGCACCCAAGCCATGACTTAAAAAATGAAAGGTGTCAAATAAGATCCCTCTAACTTAACACTCTCTTAAGTCCCCAATCAAACGGGTCATTAGTCATGAATCTCATACAAATGCAAGGTGAATGAGAGTATTGGGAGATAGCAACACCCCTATAAGCCATATAATACAGAAACAGGGCTCCGTAGCCTAGACCCTTTTTTATCGGCAACAGAATTATTAATAAATTAAATTAAATTATAAAAATCGAAAGATAACAAGCATAAATACATCACTACGAAATTATATTTATTACATAGGGGTACTATAGTAATGTACAAGACAAAGTTCAATAGGTGACGTGTTCATCCTGGACTCTTGTTATGTCCGCCCCTGTCTATAAAAGGAAAGTTGAAATTAAGACTTCATGTTCATGTATCAGTGTTTTGCTGAGGTGGCTTTGACCCTTTTCCCAGTTTTCTTTTGCTTTTTTATGGAAATGGATAGCATAGTCCACTTCTTTGAGGGCACCACCATTTTAGTCACAGGTGGCACTGGCAATTTGGCAAAGAGTATGTAATATTACTCTCTCTCTCTCTCTCTCTCTCTGGTTGAATGCATGGGTTTATATATTAATGTATGACCTTATGTTTTCCAATTTTGGATGCATACAGTTATGGTGGAGAAGATACTAAGGGTTCAACCAAATGTGAAAAAGATCTTCCTTTTAGTAAGAGCTCAAGATGCTGCCTCCGCAACAAGACGACTGCAGGATGAGGTATTGATACTGTAGCAGCTAAAAGGCTAATCTTCATTTGTACTATAGAAGAGGATGAAAAGAAATGAGGATTAAATCCCTAACCAAACTTATGACCACCCACCAAAACAAAACAAACAGAACTCTTACAAGCTGAGGTACCAAATGATATACACGAAAAACAGAGAGAATCATATGGTGCTAATCTTCTCATCAAAGCAAAGAATAAATGAAGATTCTTGTCTCCTATGGAGGCATATCTCTCCCCAAAATTTGAAACCAGAATATGCAATCTGCTGAAAGAATAAACAGCAGCTAAAGACAGCCAGAGCTCCACCCTGCATACAGATTGATGTCACCATGGCAGAAGAAGACCGTGGAGCAAACAGAAACAACCAGATTTCCACAATCCTAACCATAATCAAGCCCATCCCCAGAAGACCCGGTTACCTCCAAAAACAGAAAATGGAGAGAGCTAGATCTCCCAGTTTATCACACTGGTCACTGCAGACAAATACAAAGCTGACGAGAGTGGCCTGAGGCTAAACTCCATCTGAAATCGTCCACAAATTCCATCTGAATTCGTAGTTTTCTGATAGCATATTTCGATAGTCTTTCTTTGAAATAAGAAAACATACAAAGCCCATC
This sequence comes from Arctostaphylos glauca, assembly GCA_019985065.2. Classification (NCBI taxonomy): domain Eukaryota; kingdom Viridiplantae; phylum Streptophyta; class Magnoliopsida; order Ericales; family Ericaceae; genus Arctostaphylos; species Arctostaphylos glauca. The sequence continues at coordinate 26,702,096 of JAHSPW020000001.1, read as the reverse complement.
TGGATTTTGATACAAATCCCATGCATTTGGATTTATGCACTCTCTCTCTCTCTCACACACACACACACACACAAACACACCTCGCTAATAAAGATAATACAACGCAGCCATATATAAATGGTACCACAACTACTAATAGGCCTATATCTACAAAGGACCGAATTAAAGTGCTTCGACCATTGCCATAAAAAACCTCCTATATGGCTATCCATGTTCCGTGATCTCTACCTCACTATCCATTTTACTCATTTACCGACATTTGTCATCAACTTGTTCTACGTACATTTGCAATTATGACGTACTTGATTCTCTGCTTCTGTATATATACATGTAGGTCCT